>PVIR01011745.1:0-47136 GCA_004026965.1 Petromus typicus
TCTTGTGTGCACTCGGAACATAAAGAACGACACTCATTACCCAGAACTGTACCCAGAGCTCTTCACGCTCCACCTGCCTCTGCTGCTTCTCTCTGGACACCCGAGTCAGTGTGTGGTGAGCTGCCTGCGTCCCCTTCACTCTGTGAGACCGAAGCTTTGAGGGGACTCAGATCAGGGTGGTCTGAACAGCTGTGTGATAGATGGTGGATAGTAGTGTCCAGAAAAGGACAAGACTCCATGTCTCTGGTGCCTTAAGAGATAGTGGTGGGGAAACAGCTCATATGTCTAGGTCTGGTCCCCTGATTTGGAGAGAAGGATGTCAGGAAGAAGTGTTCTGGTCACTCTGTCATGGCTTGTGTCTAGACGTTCTCCAAAGCCTCATGCAGTTGTATGTTGGGCTTTTCAGAACTGCATGGATCTGAAATGTATGATGTTGGTTTTCGTGTGACCCTAGCATCAAAGGCGTGTGATTACTAAATCAGGCCGCTGAGTTGTCTAGCGTTGTTCTAGGTAGGATTGGGATTCCCTCACCCTGAGTATGAGTGCTATTTGCCTTAAGCACAGGGAGCCTGGATAAAATGTAAAGGGCAAAAGGTGGTTGCTTGGTGCTTGCCACTTCTTCACTACTCCATTGCTTTGCTCCCTTCTGCCCACCATCAACTCTTTTTCCTCTGCCAGGTCCTGCTGCTGAGCCACCTGCCTTGGAGCAGCCAACTGTCAACTGAAACCTTTACAAATTGTAAGCTAAAAAACCTTTCATCTTTTAACCCTGGGTGTTGTGTATTTTATCTCAGCAAGGAGAAAAGTAAGACAATGTCCTTGGGTTCTGGCTTCTGTACAGTGGATGCTCTGAAGCTATTTTTCTGTCCTTTCGTGTTGCCTAAAGATTGACAACAGTTATCCCGAGACTGAACTTATGGTCTGCTCTTGTACATTTTTTGTGTGTGGTCACTGGCTCTTGTGCCTGCATTTTCACGACCCTCATATTTAGATTTGAAGGGTATCAAGGTCTATACTATAAAAATAAATCAGAAGTTTTTACCTCTGAATTTAAGTTTCATTGAATTTTATTTCATTTTTAATTTTTCTTCCTGACTCAACAGTCATTGTAAACATACACAGTTGTACAAGCATTTAATTCAGTGACCATATTTTTGGCTACCAAGACACAGAAGACCATTCTCCTATACTAAATTGTCCCGACTTATTACACCTTTAAAATCAAAATCCTTATGCTTTTTTTACCCCTCTCTCCTCCCCACCTTTGTTTCCTTTCTAGTGTCAGAAATGGAAGGCCCAGCTTTAGGACTTAGCTGTTTCTTTTGAGATAGAGTCTTGCTAAGTTGTTAAGTTGCCTGGGTTGGACTCGAACTGGTAAATTTCCTGTCTCAGCCTCCCAGAGTGTGCGGGTCACTGACTGATACCCTAGGCCCATCTCTTCCCTCATCCTTATATGGGGTAACTATTTCTTACATCTTTTCTCTAGAATCAATCTGACTCTCAAAGGCTAATATGAAGCCTTTTTAATGGACCCAGCTTGTTTCTAGAACAGGAGATATAAAAACTCAAGTGGGAAGAAAACTGAGGGAGGTCTGACACCATCATACTCCTAGATTAACCCACCAAGTTGTCCTCTGACCTCTCTGAACTTCTCCAGGGACGGAGAACTGACTACCTCACGAGGCAGTGGACTCCATCCCAGGGCAGCTCTGACTGCTATACACTATTTCCTGTACCGAGCTGCTTTCGCCTTTCTGCCCCCCTCCTTGCTCCTGGTTCCACCGTCGATGGACCCACGTCTGTTCCGTCCCCACATAAACACCTGTCAGATACCCGGGTGCAGATTCCCTGCTCCTTCTCACCCCAGATTCTTCTGTGGCATATACAGATATGGCTCCTTCCCTCGTGCCTGCAATTTCCTGTAATGAATGGGCGGTGCCAGAGCTCCTACTTCAGCTAATGCAAAGCTGGAGCAAGGTACAAGTGCCAGGGGGAAGATGCCCATCAGCTGCCTGGGGATAGCAGTCGTCCAAGGAGATGGTCAGGAAGCAATCATCCTGGCTCGAGCAACGCTCACCATCCAGGAGACCAGGTGGTTTCTCACAGGAAGGAGTCGGAGGATTCCGACAGAGAAGTTGATTCCAGAGAAATGGGCTCTTGGGAGGCAGAAGGAGCCAGACAGTGGACAGTAACCATTCCTAAACCTCTTCGTGTGATGGGGGGTTATTAGAGTAGAACACAGCGCTGAGCTTATTACTGCTCAGAAGTTTCTACTACTTTCTTTAGAAAATGTGAGCATCAGCCAGATGTGGTAGTGCACATCTGTACCCCAGCGTCTAGGAAACGAGGCAAGAAGATTGAACGTTTGAGGCCAGCTTCGGTTTCATAGTCAGACTCTGTCTCCAAAAATAATGATAAAAATCAGCTGGCTTATATTTTGGAGACTTGTACTCAACTATGCACCGGCATCTGTTGAAATGCTAAGAACTCACTGGTTTTAACTAAGCATGGATAGAGGGACAGACCAGTTAGGAAGGCTCTGGAGCAGGAGGGGGACGGAAGCACATTCTGGGATCTATGCTAGAGGGCCCTGTGAACAAGTGCCAGCTGTCCCCACCCCAAGGCGGCAATTACAGGTCTCTGCTCGGCTCAGAGCTGCAGCCCAGCCTGGCAAGGAAACGGCTGGCTCTATCCCAGGCACCACGCACGTCTGCCCCGCGGGGGCCCCTTTCCAGCAGGTCACCGGGTCCACGTTGTCACCTTGAGCTCCAGAAGGTGGGCGGGGGCGGGGCGGCCAGGCGGGGCGGCTGTGAGCCCTGACCCCCCACCCCAGGCGCCGCGAGGATAAGCCCGCAGACAGCCGCCAGGCCCCGCTGATAGCAGGCACATAATTGGCACATGTTTAAAAAAAAAAAAATTAAAACCCTCTTGGATGCAGCAAGTCTTTCCTAACAGCCTCTGGCGGGAGTGCCGGGAGGAATTTAATCAGCGGGAGTTGTTTAACGGGGCTCCGAGCGGGGCTTGGGGGTGAACTCCGCAGCGTGCTACCCCTGTCTGGGGAGGACATTCAATTTGTTAATTCTGCAGCTGGTGAGAGAGGTCAGATAGGAAAGTGATGATTGTTTTCTGACGGTCCAACCCCTGCCCACATCTTTCTAATTAATCCTTTTAGGAGTCTCAGGGAGAAGAGGGGAGGAAAAGGGCAAGAGAGAAGTGGATGGAAAGCAGGTAGCCTCTCCTGTCCTCCAGTGGGCGGCCGAGGGGGCTGCAGAGGGACGAAGAGGGGGGCGAGGCCGCCCTGCTCTCTTGCCACAGGAGGGAGGGCAAATGCTGGAGGAGAGGATGCCATGAGGCCCCACTGTCCCCCATGGCCGTGTCTGTTAAAAGGAGGTGGGCCCAAGTCTCTGGCTGGTCTGGGTTGGCCACAAGATGCCATGGAGATGGGGGTCTTCTCCATGGAGCGTGCCCACTGGGCAGGGCGGGCATGACCTGAGGTTAAAGGCCCCTGGTTACCGACATTTGGAGAATGTCCCCAGAGCCAGGGGCCTCAGTCAGTTCTGCGCTTGCCTGACTGGGGGCTGTCACTGGTGTGCAGGTGTCCTCTGTCCACTGACCTTTCTACCTTAATTCCCCTCTGATCCACCCCACTGTCCACCACAGTGGAAGAGCCCTGGGGTCCTCAGACGTGAACTCCCCCACCACCTGTCCCACCCCGCACCCCTCCACCACCGCCCCAGCCTAGGTCAATGGCTGGAGAAGTAACAGCAGAATTCAGCCTGGAACTCACAGTAATCCTCCTGCCTCTGACTCCTGAGTGCTGGGATTACAGGTGTGAGCCACCACACCCAGCACTGTGGTATGTGGTACTGATTGCTGCTGGGCATGAGTGACCACGCCCAGCATTGTTGTATGTGGTTACCTGGGATCACGGCCCTTGCACTTGCAAGGCAGGTGCTGGAACCACTGAGCTAAATCCCCCGCCCCCAGTAACTCATATCTTTGCACAAGTGTGCAGTACCCCACAAGGCACCCTGACTGTCGCCCATGCCCAATGGATCAGGCCAGCCTGAGTTTGCATCTGGCCCTGTTCATGGTAAGGAATAAGGAAACTACATAACCTGTGAAATAAGCCGAACCAGGTGCCTGGTAGCGCTTAGTTAATACCTACTTCTTTTCTTCTAAGATCCTTGAGATGGAAGAGCCAGAGAATGATATGAAAGAATGCAATGAACAAAGAATCACTATCAAGCTTAAGATATTCGGACACTTTTCCAGCCAGGGGTCCCCTCTGTCCCAGCCTCCAGGGACCCTGGAGCTGTGTCTGGCGCAGGCCTTGGTCACGGTATGTGTGTGCTCATCCACACACTGTGGCCCTTTGGCTTTTACCACAGGCTCTCATGGCTGAGGTCTTCATCCTAAAAATGTTGCCAGGTTTCCTGCTGGGTTCCAGGACCGTGCGCCACCCTGGAGACCTGGAGATGACTCTGACATGGCACCAGGCCTGAGGTGCCACAGTCCCCTGGGGAAATGGGCCCTAAATATGAAACGGTGGTCCAATGATGTCAGGGACAAAGTTAGGTGGGATTCACCCCACAACTCTGTGTGTATGTGTGTGTGTGTGTGTGTGTGTGTGTATGTGTGTGTGTGTGCATGTATGTGTACATGCATGGGGCGGGGGGTCTGGGAAGGCAGACTCTGCATCATCGTGCCATCCCTGCCAACCCAGAGAGATAAAGACTGGCCCCACCATCAGTACCACATACCACAACACCGGATGCCTATAATCCCAGCACTCAGAAGGCAGAGAGAGGAGGATTGCTGAGTTTGAGGCTGAGTTCAGGACCAGCCTGTACTACAAAGGGAGACTCTGTTACAAAAAACTAAAAATAAAATAAAATAAAGTGAGGTCACCCCTGTGAAGATGCCAATCCATAGAAGGGCTCAGCAGAAGACAGGCACTGAATAAATGCTGTCTCCGAGGAAGGATGGACAGCAGGATGGACAGACAGGTACATAGCCCTTTTGATTTACTTTGCCACTAGTGCTGAATACCTCAGAGGGTTGTTTAAATGTACATTTTTCTTGAGCACCGTGGGAGTTTGCACCTTGGGATGATGTCTAAGCTTTTCATGAGCTCTCAGTCAAGTGCAGTTTCTACACTAAGGTCTCACCCGAGGTCTCTACCCTGCATGTATAAGGAGCGAGGGTGGGGAGAGAAGGCCAGGGTCAACTGCCTCACTATCAGGCGTAAGAACAGCACATTCTTCTCTTCATTAGCACCCACTTGTGCCTGCCAGGACAAGGTCAATCAGCTGCCATCTGCCCCGAACTCCAGCAGGAGAGGTGACCCTGGAGACAGACCACTGGGCTCCACAGAGAAAGTGTGAGTTTGCAACCTCCAGGCAGGGCCAGCTCTCCTGGCCTCAGCATTCCCCAAAGAGACAAAGACCTAGCACGGATCTTTCCCAAGGGCACAGGAAAAGAAGTCTGGAGGAGCAGTGGGACCACTGCTGGTTCTAAGAAAATTGATCTTTGAGGCAGCGAGAGGCCCAGGAAGAGGTAAGAAAGCAATCTTGAGCAAAGGAGGTAACTACACTGAGTAAGAAAAAGCAACCTGCAGGCCCATAGCGGGAGGGTCAGAGACAAGAGGAGTCCACCAGCTGCAGCCTAAACACAGCGTGTTGCAGGGCACTGGTTCACCAATTTCAAATGACATCTAAGTATTCACATGAAAACCTGTGTGATATGTGAGAACTCCCATGTACACGGTCACATGCTGGTGACGATCTCCATATATTGGAATCACCATGTAGGTCAAGCAAAACATGTTTCAGGAGCTACTAGCAACTCCCAAACTGCCAGGATCTCAGTCAAACGCCAACCAAATCCAGGCCACAAGGCAAGGGTGATTGTCAAGAGTGAAAGATATAGTCAGTGGCAAAAGTCACAGAGGAAGATGCTATGTTCCCCACAGAAAGAGCACCAGGACCTGGAGGCAAGTGTGGAATTAACAATGTACACACACTGGTAAGTGATGAGCGGGTTTTAGTGAGGAGCCATTTAAGGTTGGCAGATCTTGTCTTGTGGGCATAGAGCTATGTTTCACTCACCCTGCAGACTGAGTCAAGTTCACTCATTGTCCTTTGTATAAGAGGGCGTGGATTAGCATTTCATAGATGGTAACAATGAGGCCATAGAGTGGTGATCATTTTCACATATTTAAATCTTGCTATCCTTTCACTTCTTGGGCTATAAATCCACAAGTACAATTATTCTTATATTTCATTTAGGCTGTGAAATCAACTTCCACATAAGGTTGGACCAGGTGTCAAATAGTGTTTGCAAAATTCTTCATCCACTCTCACACATTTTAACCTTCTTGTTGTGAGTTTAGGGTCTTATGACTCTGGTCAGTGGGCTGTGAGCAGAGATGTCACTCAGAAAAGTAAGTTGCCCATACCTCTTTTCTACCTACCAAAGCAATACTGAGAGCCATCCATTGAGATACTAACATGGATCCCTAAGTCATCAAATAGACAAGACAAACCATAAACAATCACTAGGTTTGCATGAATAAGACATAAGCTGTTGTGTTAAGCCACTGAAATTTTTAAGTTGTTACAGCAGCATAGCCTAGCTCAGCCTGATTAATGATGCCATTCTATAATGTCATCAGAAATAAATGTGAATATCATTTATTTCTGTACCTCTAGCGTTTGTCACCACCATTAAAATATTTATTTAATATATTAAGGGGTTATATATTATTCTCCAATTTTGTTTAATATTGTTGAATCATTCATAAAGGTGAGTATTTTTCATGTCTATTAATTAGTTATAATTCCCCTTTTACAAGTTATCAAATACTATTTGATAAATGCTAAATGCTTCTATTGAGCTTTAATATTTTTCCCCTTAAAAATACTGACTGAGTTGTGTGATAAAATATTAAGTCCTTTTTAATAGACTTGAGTTAAAATATTTCTAGTACTTTTGGCCTTTGGTTCTGTTCATTTTAATGGCAATTGAAATTAAGGGCATAAAATCAGTTATGCTCTTCCCCTGTACACTTCTCAGATTATTTTTAAAGTTAAAAATTCATCCTCAACAGAAGTGTGAAATATTTAAATCTTCTCAGTTTGTTCTAAATTTTGATTTGGCTTTATTTTGGGTTATAGTAAAAATGATGTTCTAAAATAGTATTTTATTACAAAATATTAATCAATTATCCTGCATGTTTATAGACAGTGATCTTTCTTCCAAGTTCTTATAACACCCGTTTTGTGAAATATTTAATTTAAAAATAAAATATTATTTCTGCATTATCTATCCTATAGAGCTACAGCATAGTTGAGGTAATCCCTTAAAGTTTAGGTCACTATAACTTTTCAGTGTGACCATGTCCAGAAGGGCTAGGGAGGCTCTTTCCTCACCCCACACTCTGCTTCTTCAGTACCCTGGTTTACCATATCTGTCAGGTGAGACTTTGAATTGCTTTGTTATGTTTCCTGCAAAATATCTTGTACATATTTCATTGGATATGTTGCATCTGGCTGATTTATTAATGGGAAAGGGTGAAATATTCATGATATTTGATCTTTCATTTAAGACTATTATATATCTTGCCATTTTGTATGCCATCTCCATAGTAACAGAGAAAATTCCTATAGAATATATGCAAAAAAATGAAGAGAGAATCAAAATATGTCCCTGAAAAAGGTAAATGAACCATAAATGATGACAATAGGGTTAAAAATGAAGAATAAAAAGTTACAGAACACATAGAAACTAGATAAATGCAAAAATAAGTTTTTCTTTATCAACAACTCTTTAAATGCAAAAGGCACCTTTGGCAGAATGGAAGAAATAATGATAATTTAACTGAATGCTATTCATAAAATATGGACTTTAAATCTAATGGAATACTTTAGTTGAAAGTGAAAGAGTGGATAAAGATATCACATGTAAATATAATATGTTAATAATTTAAAGTTTGAAATTCAAAATGCTCCAAATCAGAAACAATGCTATATTGTTATATGTAATTACATATAACAAGCACCAAAATTATACTCTAAGTGGAAAAGTTTACACTATAAAACTAATAAACAAATAGTTAACATATTCCATAAAACTAGTATTGGGTTACATATATAAGGTATGTATGAAATATAAATTTTTCATTTTGGTGTAAGTTCTATCCTCACACTATCTCATCATGTATGTGGAAATCTACTAAAATCTGAAAGAGAGAAATCCCAAATCTGAGACACTTGGTCTCAAACATTTTGGTTGAAAGCTACCCAAACTAATAATTGAAAGACAGATGAGGTGGTTGATACCAGATAAATTTTAAATTAAAAATGTTACAAGTCAATTCTCCATGCAATATAGCAGTTATAAAATAAATGCACCAAGCATCATAGTTCCAAAATACATGGGCAACCATTCCTAGAACTAAAGGAAGAAGCTGAATGCTATAGTTGGAGACGTTAGTATTATTATTATTATTTGTTATTTATTACTGTTTATTATTATTATTATTATTATCTAGAACTATACTATCCAACATGAGAGTCCCACTGGCCAAATATGGTGAGTTTGCATGGCTGTTTATATTTTCATTTAAATTAAAGTTAAATACAGTAATATTAAATTTTAGGTCCTCCATGTATTTGCTGCTGTAGTGAATTAGCAAATCCTTGACCTCCTAAAACAACATAGCGCATCATCTTATAGTTCTGGGGCTCAAAGACATGGGGGTGGGTCTCACTGAGCTGAACTCCGGTGTCAGGGAAGCTATGTCTCCTTTGCCAACTTTAAAGGAGAATCTATTTCCTGCCTTTTCCAGCAAGTACAGGTGGCCTACATGTTTGGCTCGTGGTTCCTTCTCTCGTTCAAAGCTGACAGTGTAGCATCTTCAAATCTCCTCACACAACCCATCAGCACTCCTCTTTCTCTCTCCGTCCCTTTCTCTTGGTCACTCTGTCTCTGTCACCCTCTCTCTGTGCCTCTCTCTCCCCTGCCACCTTATTATGAGAGCACTTCTGATTATATCAGGCCCATTCAAAAAATGCAGGATAATCTCTCCTTCTCTAAATCCTTAGCCAACTCCACAAAGTCCCTTTTACCGTGCACTAAAACAGAGTCACAGGTCCCAGGAATTAGGACACGGACACCCTGAAGAATCATTTTCCTACTTACCAAACCTTCATGTTTTCAAATGCCAAATGTGCTTTATATCGCAGACTACAATAGTACCTCTGTTCACAAACTTAATTTGTTCTATGATGCAGGAAAAGATGGCCGCAACCTATGCCAAACTTACAAACAAAAACAAAGTTTTCTCAAATGCTTCTGTTGGCGAACCACTATGAATGGCATTTTCGTGTCTGAAGAAAGTTCTATTCGACAGTGCCAATCTTGAACTTAATATTATCTGATTTGTGTCCAGTTTTTTCTGCTATAAAATGTATACAAGACCCATTCTGGGCTGCACAGTGAAGGATTAATATCAGTGCAGGGAAAGTTCTTATAGGTCACAGAAGAAAATAAAAACTACATTGCAAGGGCCAGGGAGTTAGTTCAGTGGTTCCGGCACCTGTCTTGCAAGCTCAAGGACCCGGGTTCGATCCCTGGTAACTACATACCATACTGGGCGTGGAGACTCACACCTGTACTCCCAGCACTCAGGAGGAAGAGGCGGGAGGATTGCTGTGATGTGAGTTTGAGGCTGAGGAGGCTGAGCTGAGGGCCAGCCTGAACCACAAAGTGAGACCCTGCCTCAAAAAACCTAAAAAAAAAAAAAAAACTACATTGCAAGATGAAAAGCCAACGCCCAGGCACCTGCAGAGTCCTGCGGGTGGGAAGCAGCCCCAAAGCCTGTCGGGAAGCTGGAGCAGCAGCTGGGGCTTGTGTTTCTGAGCCCAGTTAGGAAGCAGGGCTCAGTCTGCTAGCACAATGAAGTCCAAGGCGAAGAAGCCAAAGTTGGTGGGCAAAAGGGCTTTCAGAGTCTTTCGTGACCTCTCAGGCTGTGGAGTTAGGAAGAGACAAGCGCCACTGAAACCAGGCCAAGCCTCACAGATCAAATGCACACCCAGGACAACAGGGAAGGCACACAGGGCAGCGCCCACCAGCTCCAGTCCTTCTGCTCCGGTCTGGATTCTGAGGGAGCCACATGGATGAAGACCTGTTCCCATGACTGATGCGACACAGAAATGATGCAACTCTCTGGCTGAAAACCCACCTGTGATTTTTCAGTATCTGGGCTAAGAAAGGCCCAGAAACCTGGGAAAAGTGCAGCATTTCTAAAGAAGAGCTGCGTGGGAGTCTTAGCAGAGGGGAAAGGGTGCTTTATATAGAGTATGTCTGCTGTGCTGGGTCCCCAGTGGCCTCTGTGGGCTGCATAGGACAAATCTCTGTGACCCTCATGGCTCTGTGCCTCGGAGGATCCCGACTGATACACGATCCAGCCCTTTCTTCTCCTTCCTTCCTTCCTTCCCCTCTTCTGCTCCTTTTTTTGTTTTGTTTTGTTTTGTGACAGAGTCTCATTTTTTTGTAGTTCAGGCTGGCCCTGAGCTCACTACACAGCCCAGGCAAGCCTCAAAGTCACAGCAATCCTCCTGCCTCTGCCTCCTGAGTGATGGGACTATAGGGATGAGCCACCACTCCCGGCATTGTGGTGTGTGGTCCCGGGATCGAACTCAGGTCCTTGCATTTGCCAGGCAGACGCTGGAACCACTGAGCTAAATCCCTGGCCCTACTCCTCCCTTCTTTTTCTCATTGACTCTCCTACTTCCTTCAGTCTCTTCTTCATGACTTGATCGATTCATTCATCCAACAAATGTTTCTTATGCACTTGTTGAATCCAGGCATGCCCTGGGCCCTCAGCATAGAATAAGCCAAAATCTCTCAAAATCCCTCAAGCCTACATTCTACCCAGAGAGATATATCATAAACAAATACTGCACTTCAGGGCGGTGGTGGCCACATAAGAAAAATAAAGAGAAGACACAGGATGGAGTGGGACACAGGGGACTCTTAGACAAGAGGCTCAGGAAGGAGAACACAGCAGGAGATGCAGGTGTGAAGGCCGTGAGGCCTAGGAATTCTCACCCCGTGGGAGGAGCAGAAAGGGGGCCGGTGTGTGTGGGGCCAGAGAGTGAGGGGAGGGGTGCGGAGCTGGGCTGGGACGGTGGGAGCTGCACCAGACAGGAGCTCGTACTCCACAGGCCAGACCGGGCTTTGACCTCAGGGTAAGGAAAGCCCAGGGGGTTATGAGCAGAGGAATAAGATGATCTGACTCTTGACTGAAAAACTTATTTTGAGTCAGGTGTAGTGGCACACACCTGTAATCTTCAAACTTGGGAATCTGAGGCAGGAGAATTGCAAGTTCAAAGTTAGCCAGGGTTACATACGGAGACTCTGTCTTTTAAACATTATTCCATATGTACACAAGATATGTAGAGGAAGGAGTGCTTATTTACACAATTTACTTTGAAATCTGACAAAAAATAAGATGGATGGAAGGAGGGGTGGAGAGTTGTATGAAAACATGGACAGTGGAATATTCAGGGTTGAATGTAGGAGTGACATGTTTATCGTGGAATTTGTGCCTTCCCTTACATGTGTGATAAAATGTTTGGTCCCAACTGTGACGGGAGCCTGGGAATGCAGAAGCCAGTGCAGCAGCACACACCTGTAATCCTAACAGTGTAGGAGGCTGAGGCAGGAAGATCACAGGTTCAAGTCCAGCCTGGGCAATTTAGGGACTTAACAAGGCCGTGTCCAAAAAATAAACAAGGGCTGGGGATGAGGTCAGTGTGAAGGTCTTGGGTTCCATCCCTGTTACGGCAGAAAGAAGCAGAACTAGGGAGAGAATCGGGATCTGCCTCACAGAATCACAGCCAAGCACTCTGTGACTACCCTAATGACTTTCCTGTGTTTTGAAACTTTCAAATTTTGGCTAAACTCAGGAATAAAAAATGCCAAAATACTATGGACAAGACATCCTTCTACAAAGGTGCCGGGAAATCCATTCGATACGTCCAGTAAATTGGAATTTCTCTGCCAAAACTGCTGAATCAATTGATCGCTCCTGTGAATGCTCAAGGCTCTGCCTTCCTGTCCTCTGTCAGTCCACGCCGCCTTCCCTCCCTCCTGCAGCCCCCCTGAGTCACCCCACTCTCCTGGAACCTCTGAGTCACTGTGTAAATAACAGGAAAAGTAATGAGAAGTCAGGAGGTCGCAGGCCCCATGTGCCCCTTTGACAAGCCGCCCTTTTCCCACCAGTGCTCTGCATCTGGGTTTCCCAGTGGAGCAGGCTGTGTGAGTCCTGTGAAGTGGCCCGAGATGGTGTTTCAGGCTCGGTAGGAATCCTGGTCCAAATTCCAGCCAGGGAGGATGCGGGAGTCGGGGTGGATCCTCTGCTGCGGTCAATGAGGAGCCGCTGCGCCTGGAGTCCAGGCGCTCTGTGGGATGGAGCTTGGCCCGCTCGCCCGGTGCCTGAGACAGTACTTGGTGAGCTCAGGGCCACCTAGTACCGCCAGTGTGTGCCTCGGGTGCCCAGCCTAGCACTTCCCCTGCCACGACACATTCAATACCAGGTGCCACATCACCTCCCTTTTGTAGATAAACAGAGGCTTCTCCAAGGTCACAAGTTAGGAAATGGTGAGGCCAGGATTTGAAGACAGGCCGTCCAGATGTTTCAGCACTGCACAAAGCCTCCTGCGCCAGTGCTGCTGACAGATGTTTAATCCACTGGTGTCCCCCTGGTGCCTGGACTGGCCAGGGAGCTAATGGCCCACTCTGCCCACCCAGGCCTCACTAAGTCTTCCAACTTACACAGGGGCTGAACACTGAGGTAAATGCTATAAGAAAAACAAGTTTGGATCTTGTCAGAATTATGACTAAAAGTAAATACAGACATTGAGACATGGCCAGCAGAAGAATTGTGCACAGGATGACAGGGACAGATGAAAGGGACAGAGAAAGTGACACTATGGCTCAGCCCAGGGCATGAACCCAGCTCACAGGAGTATGTGAGGTTCCGGACCCAGAATACCATCACATGCTTAAAATAAAAGGCGTGGTCAAAATCCTCTGTGAGTGTTTAAATGAAAGCTATAAAATTATTACAGTAAAACACACTGCCATCTGGAACCCCCTCCAAATCCCACCCGCGCCCGCCTCACAGGGAATCCACTTGCTCCATTTTTCTTACCACTCTCTGAAGCAGTTCTGGTTGTCTTCTTCCATGAATGTCTTTACTACCTGCGATCAAAACTACAGTGAATGCCACACCAGGTGCCATCAAACTGACAGGCAGCTTGTAAAGCCATGACGCTGTGTCCTCATCCACCTTCTTCACCAGATCTGGCTCCCTGTGACTTCTGGCTCTTCCTCAAAATGACTGTGAAACATTTGGAATCAGTTCAGAACACAGAGGAGCCACAGCAGTGCAACTAAAGACACTGATGGAAGAGGACTCCCAGAGCTGCTGCAGAAGGTGCTGAGCACGCTGAGACAAGTGTGTTCAAGGCAGCGGGGAGAGCTCGAGGGGGATCTATGGCGATGTGTCTCTAACTATAGCAAATTTTGTAAATTTAACATTTTCTGTGGGATTTTTTGGTTTTTTTTTTTTTTGGTTTTTTTTTTTTTTTAGGTTTTCTTTTTTGAGACAGGCTTTGTAGTCCAAGCTGGCTCTGAACTCACTATGTAGCCCAAGCTAGCCTTGAAATCACAGCAATCCTCCTGCTTCTGCATCCCGAGTGCTGGGATTACAGGTGTGAGCCATCACGCCCTGCATTGTGGTATATGGTAATGGGGATCAAACTTGGGACCTTGCGCTTGCCAGGGAGACACCAGAACCACGGAGCTAAATCCCCAGCCTTACTGTATTTTTTAAATCATATATTACATGTCCTTGGAGGAAAGAGCTATGTGCAGGGATTATTGACTGAGCTGCTTCAGCTCGGACTTGGCTTTGCCCAGCCACCACCTGGTTCGATGCCAAGGGCTAGGAGGTGGTCTCACCTCTACAGGAGCAGCATGAATCCAGAGTGCATGCACCAGGGCCAGCCAAAGGCCAGCTTCCCAGTGCTGACCCTCCAGTGGCCTCCAAATTGGCAGCCTGGAAGGAGATTTGATTCCTATGACCTGAGCCTCAGAGAAGCCTAGCAGCCCAGCTGCCCTGCCCTGGTGCTGCAGCCAGACAGCACAGCACAAGTTTGGCTCAGAGGGGCCTCTGGGGCACCTGCAGGGTCATCTCTTTACTGATGCTGGTAGTAAATAAGCAGACCTGATCCTCAGGTACACACAAGCACCTCAAGGCTGGCTGGAGGCATTGCAGGTTGGGGAGGCAAAGTCTCTCAAAGAATGAGATATTTGCAGGGAAGGAGGCTGGAGCTCACAGCCTTCAAAGCTCCACTTACTAGAGCTACATCTGTACTCTGGCTTGTGACACAAGCACAGTCAACATGTGGGCCTTTTGAAAGTGGGGAATTCTGACTTTGGTATCAAGTGGATGCTAAAAATATAAACAGCAAAGTGTGCATGTCTCTGGGTTGTGTCACGGCTCGGTTTCTACTCCCATCGTGGCCTGCACGATGCAACACAAGGACAATGGCCTTGAAGTGCTGTGGGAAAAAAGTGCTACAAGCCCTGTGCTTCTCCTAGGGCCTCTCAGGTGCCACCCATGCGAGCACTCCTGACCTCTCCGAGTTCTGCCCTCCCTGGAGGAATGATATGCTACCCTACACCCCAACTCTCCACCCACTGTGTGCACCACCAGTTCTGGGGGGCCACTGTGGAGGAATGTCCCACTCCAGCCACTGCTGCAGCCCTGTAGTCCCCCTCCAGGCTCAATCTCCACCTCAGAGGGAAGGAAAAAGCACACACAAGACCTACAGGTCTTCAGCATTTTAGACCAACCAAGTTTACAGATCGACCATGTGCATTGACCCTAGAAATGCCAAAGCCTGCCCACCCCACCCCTGTGACTGCCAGTGGAGCCACTGGCTCCAGAGAACCCATGTATGACCCAAGCTTCAGAAAAGTAGCCGCAACCAAGGAGCTATTTCCATGAGCCCAAACATTGGCTCGCACCAGGCTCCCTCGAGGACTTGATTTGTCCCAGCAGAGCGAGCGAGATTCACAGAGTCCACCCCACAGCGGGGCACAGAGGTGTCAGATAGAGAACTCAAGTCTCTTAGCTACAGTGAGCAGCCGTATTTACTCCTCTGCTTACCTTTTCCAGGCTCGAGAGACCACCAGCTAGAGTTCTCTTCCTAGGACATGCTGTGCCCTCAGGTGGCATCCCGGTGAACCAGAAGCCCACAGATCTTATCTCTTGGGAATCCTGAGGAAAGATAAATCAACTTACACGGGGCCCCTGACCTTTTGTGATAACTTTGACAATCACTGATCCCATCTCCTTACGATTCATGCTCATGCTTAGTGGGATCTTCTCGGTAACAGGGAGCCCTAAAGGTAACATCTGATGGCGGGTCACACACAGGACACTGCTCTAACTCGTTATTTAGCTGCATGACAAGTGCTTGACTTATTGACCAGATGAAGTAAATTAATATCAGATTTAATCACAGCATAATGAATTATAAATTACCTACCACTAAATAAAGTCTACCACTTGCCAAGTCCCAGTAGCTGTGTTGGTACAATGACTGCCAGACCTCAGCCTCTACAGACGATGGATATCCCTGTTGCTAACACTCTACCATGAGGGAAACCATCCTTCCAAAGCATGCACATTGGACAGAGGCTTCTCTCCTTACTTCACTGAGTAGGAACAGGACAAGGTCTGGTGCAGTCCCCTTGACGACTCCCTTTGCTGTTTCAGGGGCCTTGCTGTCAGCTCCCTCCTGCAGGCAAGAAAACAAGTCACAAAGCCTTGAAAATTGTGTAGTCCTCTGAGTTCTCCTGGAGGTTCAACAAGCATTTTCTTACTTTAACATTGAACTTCTCTCAAAAGGGAGCCAGCATGCTCCACAGTGTAAGCTCTGGAACCAAGATAACCACATTACAAGACCCTCATTTTCCTGCTGCAGTGTATTAGCATTCATATTAGGGAACCCCGGTCCCCAAGGCTCTCAAGCTTTGCTCAGAAACCTCAACAGCCCTCAGTCTCATGGTTCAGGAACAGTGTGGGGCCTCCAAGACTAAGAATGCTGCTACTTCTGACTGCAAGAGATCCAGGCCTGGAAGGAGACCCTCCTCAGGATGCCGGAAGCGGAAGTTCACTGAGTCCTTCCCTGAGTCTTCTTGGGGCCTGTCCCCAGCCTTCCGAATAAACCAGATTGCAATGCCTAATCTGAATCTTTAGCATTTGAATCGCAGCTGGTCCCTTGGTGCCCAAGGTGGCTATGCTTCTCAGCTTTGTTGTGTGGCGGTGAGAAAACACAGCACGAGGTTCTTCTATAAACCTGGTATTATCGCTAAGTCTGGCTGACCTCACTAGCCATTGTCAGCATCCTTGAGCAGTGTTTGTCACCTGATGACCACCTTCGCATTAGAAGGAGTAGGTATCTCTAAGGTAGTTCTGACTTTGAACTCCAATATATTCTTTCAATCATACTAATTTGATTTTCTGTAAAGGACTAAGTTTCTGTTAAATCTAACCTAAGAAATTCCTATGTTACCACCTGTGATAATGCTGTAACTTAGCCCATAGTTAATTTCCTACTTCCTTTTCTGTTTAGATGCTTAGTTGATGAAAACATCTTATTTTCTTATAAAATTATCTAATCATTGAAAGATTCATCTTTGTCTTTCTCAGTAAGTGTTTTTTTTGGGTAGGAAACTTTCATTAGTCATTTCATCACTGTAGTCAAGCGATCTGACATTCCTTCCTGACACTTCATTTTGTTTTGTAGTGTAATATATTTCTTTAACCATAAAAATGGATACTAATCCTGATTCTAACAGGATTTGAAAGAATTTAATGAGATCAGGTACACATACCATCTGCCAAAGTCTGGTGCCCTGTAATTGGTACCCTACGTTGAGTACTTCCTGTAAGAAGAGCATATTCCACCTAATCCCACTCAGTCCTTCCCAATTTCTGCTAAATTACCTGGGGATGCAGGAGAGGGTAAAAGCCAAACATCCTACGAAAAGCAAGACTGACAGGAATCAAACCCTTACATACAGAGAGACTGGGGATTGGACAAAGTGAACACATTAACTACCCACTGGATTGTAGATGAGGAGATGCCCTCATTACCCCCACTATCCACAGAGACAAAATCTAACTCAAGCAAAAGGCACTCCATGTGCTTGATGTTAAACATTAAGTCCAGTTCAATTTCCCCACAAGTAAGATGAGTACATTTTAAAATAGACCATTATGGGAAGCCAGGGAGAAAATGAGCCCATGGGACAGGAACTAGTGCAGTGAATAGGAGGGGGAAAAGCAAACCTCTGAAGGAGCCTATGGGGGCTTGACCTCTTCAGTTGTATGTAAAAAGACAGTATCCATCTGTAGGAAAGAAAAATAGTGCGAAGAAACGGGCGGAGATTTAAAATGAACAAGATGAAAACTTGAGAAAAAAACATAGAAAAGAATAAAAAACAAAAATGCAAAGACACAATTAAGTCCTTGTTGTAGACAGCAGAGAGTAGAATTGAGGTAGCAAAATCAGAATTAATAAGGCAAAGGAGAACTTGTGAAACTCCCCAAGAATACAGAGAACCAGTGTGAAGAGATAAAAATGAAAGACAAGAGATGAGAAACATGGCAGGCGGAAATGAGGTGGAAGAGGTCCCAGTATTATTACTAAGGATATACTTGTTGAAGACGCTACCCGGAGAAAGAAGAGGCTTGTCTGTTCAGCATGTAAGAGTTGCCACCTGCTCACTTAAAAGCAATGAAAGTCAGTGCTCACCAACATGTTTGGGGGGAAATATAGTGATCTCTACAATAAATTTTAAAAGTCCTCCTTACAACTAGGTTGCAGGCAAGAGAGTAGAAACCAGACTGAAGGTTAGAAGCAAACTTTCCCCCACAAAATGCCAAAGAAGGAAAAGGTGATGCTAAGAATATAAGATGTAGGGCTGGGGGCATGAGTGGCAGAGTGATGCCAGCGTGCAAGAGGCCCTGGTTTCCACCCCTGGAACTGCCAAGGGAGGGGACGGTGGGAGGGAGGTCAGAGGCAGTCAAGCCTCTTGCAAATGGAAAAACAGCTCAAAGAACAGCCTGTTTCTAGACCATCTATGTGTCCTCACCAAACACTTGGTCAGGAAAACATTCGCATACACACTTGGAAGCAGCATTGGGTCGCAACACAGGAGACTGATGCCCACTGCACATGAACGAGAGTGACTTTGCTTCTTTCAAAATTTTCACATAATTAACCTAATCATTGGCTTAATTAATAAAGATTAGAAGCTGATAGTCTCTCTGTGTCGTCTTCCTTCAAGAATATAGAATATTCTGTGAATATCTTTCTCTGAGTGGGGCTTGAAAATCAAATAGATGAGGGCCAGGGATTTAGCTCAGGGGTTCCGGCGCCCGTCTTGCAAGCGCAAGGGCCCAGTTCATCCCGGTAACTACATAACAATACTGGGCGTCGAGACTCACCCCAGCAGCAATCAGTGCCACATACCACAGTGCTGGGTGTGGTGGCTCACGCCTGTAATCCCAGCACTCAGGAGGCAGAGGCAGGAGGATTGCTGTGATGTAAGTTGGAGGCTGAGCTCAGGGCCAGCCTGAACTACAAAGCGAGACCCTGTCTCAAAAAACCTAAAAAAAAAAAAAAAAAAGAAAATCAAATAGATGATACGACCTTGATTATGTTTAAAAGCACACAGAACAAAAAGATGTCAGGACTTGTGCAAATAAATTAGTAGTGGTTATCCATAAGTGGCAAGAGATCAAAAAATCTTCATTTGTCTTTTACTTTTAAGGTTTTAACCTTTATCTCCTGGTGTGGGGTGAGGTGGAGCTTTTAACAACTACTGTTTATAATATATAAAGATATAATATATCTATCATCCTATTATGATTATATAAAAGCAGACATAACTTGAAAGGATTAGCAGTAAAACCACTAACACACCAATAGCCACACTATCTGGGGGGTGATGACATGCAGAATGACTTCATTTTCTTCCTTCTCCATTTCCATATTCTAAATTTTCTCTAATAAGCATGGAAATATTGAGAACCTTGAGAATAAAGACGCTATGGACAGTGTCACTTTTCAGGGTCCTGTGACAGACCTTGCCCAGGGGAGGGGGAAGCCCAGACTGGCCTGCTCCACAAAGCCTGGAAGGTCCCTCAGCCACTCTAGCTGCTGGCTCCACCGCTGGCCTCCTGTGTGGTCAGGACAACATCCGGGATCTCTTGGCCAGCAGCTTCCAGGAGCACCCACAGTTCTGAGAGTCTTCCCCTGGAGCTCCTGAGCAGCCCTGCCTGGTCCTGTGTGGCTGTCCCCCTCCACAAGGACACCCGGGCTCCAGGAGGTGAGGGGTCTGCACTGGAGACCACAGCCTGACTGTTTTCCTAAGCTGAGAGCAGCCGCCTTGTAGACAGAAAGGTGAAATGTGAACTAAAAATAGTGTTGCTGGTCCAGGCTGGGGGGACTGAGGCAGACACAACAGAGGGGTGGAGGAGCCGAGGACAGACTGCCCTCGCTGCCCCCACATCTGCTCTCCATCAGGGCTGACCTGGCCCAGCACCCCCTCCCCATCTTGGAATCCCGCCAGCATCGAAAGACCATCCCAGTGGGTTCACTCAGCGCGCAGAGGCCGTGCCCTCCCCGGCTCCTGATGGCCCACAGGAAAATTCATTCCCACCTGAAGAATGTAAGGAACCCATGCCACAGCAGCACAAGATAGATCAGAGGTGCAAGTGTCCACAGGAAGTCAAGAAAAATGCGCCCCGTCTCTGTCCCTTCACCTCCCTCCTTCAGAAACAGGAATGTCCGAGTATCTACTGCTGCTGATAACTTAGGAGGAACCAGACTGTCCCTAGAGCATGTGCTGTCTCTCTGGAAAAGCAAGCTGCAGCCTGGGGCCGGGGAGTTAGCTCAGTGGTTCCGGCGCCTGTCTTGCAAGCGCAAGGACCCGGGTTCGATTCCCCGGTTAACCACATAACAATACTGGGTGTGGAGACCCACACCCACCAGCAACCAGTACCACATACTACAGTGCCGGGCATGGTGGCTCACGCCTGTAATCCCAGCACTCGGGAGGCAGAGGCAGGAGGATTGTGATGTGAGTTTGAGGCTGAGCTCAGGGCCAGCCTGAACCAAAAAGCGAGACCCTGTCTCAAAAAACCTAAAAAAAAAAAAATTATATTTTACAGCACTAAGAATGCTCACTATGACATTTGCCACCTTGACAGATTTGTAAGTTCGCCTCCCGGTATCACTGACCAGAGACATAAAGGACAACAGACCAGCACAACTTATGCATCTCATGTGACAGATACAGGGGTAATTGAAAGTGCTTAAATTTAAAAAAAGAAACTTATAGTAAAAAACACATTGCTAAGAATGATACAATAAATGTTTCAAGCAGAGAGTATTTTGAGGAGGGTTGATGTGTTTTTTACTATAATCAAATTTTTTATTTAAATATTCACCATAATTTTGGTTAGCCTTCATTGATCAAGCATTTACAGTGGTTTATGTCACATAAAAATGTTACAGGATGTTCTCGCCCACCTTATTCACTGGAGCTGGCAAGCATTCTACTTCTAGCTGTTCCCTGAACAAAAAAGTGACCATGGACAGTAAAGGTTTGGGATGGATTCAGAATGCAAGGCAGCCAAAGAAGCACAACTAAAGACACTCAAGAAAGAGGACTTCCAGAGCTGCTGCAGAAAGTAGCAAGAGCAATGAGGCAAATGTGTTCAAGACAGGACAAACATTCTGGGAAGGGGAGATTCGTGGCAATCTGTAATAAGTTTTTTCATTTCAGTACTCACTGCATCTTACCATCATACCTTGCAGGTGGGCTCGCATAGCGTTGATCTTTTAGTGTCTGGTGTGTTTTATTTATCCCACTGGCTTCCAGGTTCCTGCGGTTGTCACTTGTAGACATTCCTGCTGTGTTGAAAATCCTTCCCAGGGAGGTAACTTTCTACTCAGCGTCTGGCCACTTGCTGGGAAGGGGGACAGGGGAGCCCCCAGTGCAGAACAAGGGAGAGGGGAGCCCAGCTCTCCAAGCAGATGGCTGACCTCAGGTTGCCATTTATGGTCTCTGGGTGTCAGTTTGTTCTTCTGTAAAATGAAGCGATTGTATTAAATGCCATGGAGGTCTCCGCCTTCGTGTGGTTACAATCCTGTGTGGATTAGACAAGGCGGTGAATATGTGTCTGGGGAGACGAGTCCATGTACATCCACACCTGAATCTTTAGACACACACTTCCTCCCCAAGGTCCTTGTCATTCGGGAAGGAAAGTTTGTTCCCACACTGAACTCCGAAAAAGTAAAAAACATTGTTTTCAGCATTTTTCTCCAGGTTGCCTTTTGCTTTCCTTAGAAAATGCCTTCATAGAAATGTTCAGATCATTATAGAAAAGGAATCCTTCCTGATGAGCTTGGGGTCCTATAGTAATTCCATTAAACCAAGCCTTTTATTGCTGGTTAATGAAATTCTTTTAGAATTGAACCAGCTTCTAGTAAACAGGTTTGCATCGATTTGGTAAAGTATGGAGCTCAAGCCTCTCTATGTATAAGCAAATTAAAAGCATCAAGCCTGTAAGGCCCAGCTAGTAGAGCAACATAGTCTGGGCTGGAAAATTGATCCCAGCATTCCCTCTAGGGACACCTGGTGCTGCTTAAATGAATGCGATCCATTTCTTTGGCAGAAAACAAAATTAATTAGGAGCAAAGAAAAAATAGATTTGGTGCTAGACTACACTTGGCCAAGTAACCAAAGACAATTTTTATAATGGAAAAATCATCTTGGATGGCTTCAATATCTGTTGTACTCACTAGAAATGACACACAGAGGCTAGGCTTCCATTCTAACCATGAATCCCCCACAATTTCTGGGGGTTCAGCTCTCCACTAGGGTAGGCTTCCATCAGCTGCAGGTCACACAACACCCTGATGTCATCCGTTCTCTCCACTAGTCCCAGGTGTGAGCCCAGCACCCCAAGGGGCTGTTCTCGGGGATAGAACTATCAGCCCCATCAATTCGGGGCAATGTGAACAAGAGCTCTTTCTGCCTCAATCACTTTACCTATACAGCCCTGGAGCAATAGAGCGTCTACTTGACAGAGTCACACAGAGGACCATGGCTGAAAGCCCTGAACATCAAGCTAAATGTCCAAAAACCCTCAGCCATGATCATCATTGCTGTCACTGTTGTTTTATGGAGTTCTATCCCTCAACTGCCCACAGCAGGTGCACTTGGTCCTTCAGGCCATGCAGAAACCCTTCCAGTTCTAGACTCAGTGGCTGCTCACTGGGAGGGGAGCATCATCTATCGCTGGAGATAAAGCTCCAGATGACATCAGAGACCTCTGTTCGCTGGAGATAAAGCACAAGTCCAGCAAATATCCCCAATCATACTTTGAAGTCCGTGGGTGGGAGTAGAGGGTGCTCTCTGAGAATGTCTGAGGAAGGACGGGGCTCTGCATCACAAGGGGGTGCGACATAAAGCTGGCCAGACAAAGAGAGCACAAAGAGGAGGATGGGAAGGTGCCCCGTGCCAGACTGCCATGCCGTGCAAAGGATCAGAAGCCTTCATGGATCCTGTCTTGTGGTTCCACCGTCTGAAAACCTAACCTTTACCACCTCTCCAGCAGAGGGAAGAGCTAGGCAGTCTCTCGGCAGCTTCTCTTGTCTTGCTTGAAAGTGATATGTACAGGCTGAGGCAGGAGATTAGGGCCCGGCACAGTAGCTGAACAAGTGACCACACCTTCCAATCACAGAGACCCAGGGCACACTACAAGAACACAGTTCTCAAGTTCTGCACCTGGGACCAATTAGAAAATGCTATCTTTAATTCTGACCTGAAATCAAGCAGGTTTTTGGTAGGACAGCCTAAATTTGACATCACCCTGAAGAACCAAAGGATATAAGAGACAATCACCATTAACTCTGTGTCCATCATGGTCTCTCTCTCAGTGGACTTTTCTCACTTTGCAGAGTATACTTCTTTTTCTTCCTTAAATAATTGCAAAACCTTGCTACCTTTTTTGTGTGTCTTGTCCCCTTCTTTGTTCAGAACACCACACAGGACCTAAAGTGTACAGAACTCTAGAACTTTATAACATTGTCTTTTTCTCTAGTCAGTTGGCTTTGCCCAATCACCAGGGAAGCTGGAAAGTACAGAGGAACCCATGAGTACCTGGCAGTTTGAAATGTCCCCAGCTCTGCCAGGCCAAGTGTCATATTGGCCTTCTGTGTTTACTAAAACCCTCATGCTGTCCCTATAAATCTCCAGAGGGCCGCCGTGCTTGGCCTTACACCTACCCACTTTCTTTGGGCTTAAATATATTCTTAAATATTCATGTAATTACTATTAAAATATTAAAATATTTTATTTAGTAGACTATTATTAGATGCTATGGTAGTAATGATGTAATATTAGGATATACACACCTATGATAGTAGTGCTATAAGATTTAGAAGTAAAATAAATGTTGTGGGAATATTAATTCAATTACTATATTGAATACTAAGATTCAATTAATAATCTAAAAAGTTAGACATACTGAACTTTTGGAAAATGTTTTAATCATAAAATATTGCACTATACATGACTAAGTCTTAGAGTAGGACCATAGAGTCGGATACAAAATTAAACTACAACTAATAAATTAATTTATTTTTCTCGCTCTGAATGCTTCTGCTGACAAAGTATGCATGGACTCACTTTAAAAAGGTGATACATAAAAACTGGTAGATGTTGAGAAAATTTCCAGGACAGTGAACTCATTTGGAAACTTAAAAAACATAAAGACAGGTAACTGACCTCCCAGACCTCACAATATCCAGCTCCTAGGACACCCAGCTCCTCTCTGGATCTGAGAACCTGGCCCAAAGAACCCACATTGTAAAGATGTGCCCTTATGCACTAGGCTTCTTGTAAAGTCTGATATTTTATCTTTAAAAAGTCATACGATGTTTAAATACTTTCTCCATAGTACACTATAAAATATTTATATAGGTGATATAAGGATCTCTGCACTATTATTTATTCTGTAGTAGCTGGAACCTCCAATTGCCCTCGATTAAATTCTTCCAGCCACTCTCCCTAACCTACCTTGAGAAGCAATTGTAAAGCTCAGCATGAAAACATACCTTAGATTCACTCAACAAGTTTTACCTTATGTGTTTTGCAAGTGCTTCCTGAGGACCAGCTGTGCAGCACTACCAAGCTGAGCTTTGAATATGTCTTGTCTTATTTTATCTTCATAGCTGTCCTGCAAGGTATGGGTCATTTCTCAGAAAAGAAACCAAGTTCAAAGAATCCCAGGAAGTCATCCAAGTTCCCACAGCGAGTCAACAGGTGGCAGACTGGACTCTGAATGAGTCTGGATGTATAATCCTTGTCTAAGACAAAATTCACTTGTTTTCAAGTGATGCAGACCCCAGAAAGCTCACATTGTGTTCCTAGGGGTTGCTGGGGGAGGCTAGCTAGCCTCAGGGACATGATACCACATGGGACTCAACTTCTCTCCAGGACAGATTCTTCTGGCTACATACCCCATATGGAGGGACAATGGGGATATATGGATGGGGAACCAGCCCAACGGAAACCATGAGGCTCAAACACCACCATTGGTCTGGATCAGAGATGCACCCAGGTTGAACCAATCACAGCCCCAGGGGACAGGATCACCAGCGCTGACCTTCCCAGATCACTAGCTGGAATAAGAGGGGTGGAGTGTTCTTAGGATGGGCAGCCTTGTGCATGGCATGACCATGCGAGCCACCTGAAGAGATTCTTCGCTAGATGAAAGGATGGTGGGGGGAGGGAGAGGGAGAGAACAAGGAGTGAGGGAAGGACAAAAGGAGGAAGGAGAAAAGAAAAGAGAAAGAAAAAAGATGTCTTCCTCAACCATGCTGGGACAACTAGTGAGGTTTATAAAAAATAACACTCAAAACTCAATGCATTGGACCTCAGTGCTCTTTCTCTGCTCTGTC
Organism: Petromus typicus; assembly: GCA_004026965.1. Lineage (NCBI taxonomy): Eukaryota > Metazoa > Chordata > Mammalia > Rodentia > Petromuridae > Petromus > Petromus typicus. The sequence continues at coordinate 25,128 of PVIR01011745.1, forward strand.
TCAGAAGCAGGGAAGGTCATCTGGCTCTTGCCCACATCCCACACTTCATAGTCACAGTGTTGAAGGATCCCGTACTTAGCTCCAGCCAAAGGGCAAAAGGAAGGCAGCCTTCCATGGAGCAGAATGAGCTGAGACCTTTACCTACCTCACAGAGCCGAAGCCCAGTGGCCAGCATCCCAAGCTGATTCTGTTTGAAAACCAAAAGAAAGCTCGCTTGGTACCCCATAACCTCCCCCAAAGGGTGCCGCTGCTCAGGTGGCTGGTCCCAGCCTCAGCGCCCTGGCCTCAGCTGTCTCTCTGTGGGGATGCTCAATCCAGATCCCGAAAGTGCAGACAGAAGCAGGTACAGCTTGGCACCACTGAAGTCCGGTCCACCAGCCAAACTCCACACTTGCCAATAACTATTTCCATTACTGCAGCCGAGACAAAGCCCAGGGCCCCATCAGGGCCACACAGCTGAGCAATGGCCTTAATGAGCCCGAGAACAACAAGCCATCCTGGCTGAACCATGGCTGAGGGTCAATATTGCCAAGACTTTGGGAGAAGACTGTGCTTTGCCTGAAAGATCAAAGCAAGTGGTGTTTTTGATTAGAATTGTCCAAGCAAATACTTTCACCTCCAATCTATTCCCATTATACAGAGCAGCCCTGAGAAGGTCACAGGGATTAGAGACGGTCACACTAGCCACCCTGGCCAGAGGGACAGCAGCGCTTCCTGTACAGTCCTAAGAGGGTCCAGTGTCCCACCACTGAGCTGTGGGAAGTGACAAAGGAGCACAGCTGTGTGTCCCTGCCCCTGGGCTTGTCACCCTAGTGTGAAGAAGAGAGGCTGGAGCTGGAAGGACCTCAGAGAACTCTCCTGGGTCACTCTCCAGCTCATGCCATTGCCCCTACTTTGCCACCAGCGTGTCCCTCTCCCTGCTGCTCCTCACTGAACATGATTGCTCGTGGGAAAAAGACTCCAAGTCCTGAGGAGAAGGCCTCAGGCCCTGGAGGCAGCCTGAGAAGCTAGGGAGAGCCTGTTCTTTGTCTCAGTGGCAACTCTGAGGGTCACAAAAAGCTTCAGGAAGCCTCAGGGAAAGAGCAGTTCTCCAAGTGGTGGAGGCACCAGGACTGAGGCTGCCCAGAATAAGGCAAGGATGGTGTGTGTCCTGCAAAGGCCCCCATGGGCACGTGATCCTGGGCCACTCCTCGGGGACTTTATTGATATTGAAGGCACCACATGAGCACGTACTGTACAGCAAGTGCTGGGCTCCACTCAAATTCATTGAAGGATTTCTTATAACAAGCCCACAGTACTATCCTCATTTTATAAAGAACCCAGGGCTATAAAATAATCTGCTGAAGGCAAACTGCCCACCACATACTTGAGGTAGAATTAAATCCAAATTTCTCTGTCTTCAGGGTTTCTGCAAGACCATGCAGCTCCCCTGACTTCCCTATGTAATAGAGTACATGTCCAAAGACGGACTGGTAAGTGGGAAAGACATGCCAGGCTTAGATTATCACTGATGAAGATGTGTCCAGGCAATAATCACTGATGACTGGAAAAATCAACAGAGAGGCACACACGGCATGGACCAACCTACTGCAAGAGGAGAGAACCAGACATAAGGTACCTCCCAGGGCAACACAGGAGGAAGCTAGGAAACTCCAACTTGTCCAGCAAGGATGAGAAATGAAGCCAGTGTAGGACAGTATAAGACAATGAGCTAGAACCCAGAGCTGTAGCTGGGCAGGGTCCTGAATGCTGGGATTTGGCGTAAGTCACCAGGGAGAGGAATTACCAATGGAGTTTGCAAAGGGAAATGTCCTGTGTGGTATTACACACTCATGCTTCCCGTCTCAGAATAACTAGCTTTCACTTACCAACTTGTCCAAGCTTGGTCAAAAAGTACTAGGAGCTTTGTGACTAACAACACATTTACCAAGATCAGCTCTCGGAAAGCCAGGGGTGGGTGCCGGGGGGTGGGAGTGCTGGGACTCATGGACTCCCACCTCCCTTCTGTGTCTACAAACAGACCATGCAGAAGTATGTACTCATCTCGAAAAAGAAATAACCAAAGTGGAATATGCATGGCCATGTCAACAGATTGTCAGAGCTGTTCTTTGAAATCCTGGCCAAATAAACTTCTTTATCCAAGTACTGCCCAAGCAGGGTGAGAACCAGGTCACTATTTGGAAAGGTGGAAATGACTTACATTTTTCCTTGTATATTTTGACATTTTTGTAGAGTCAACAATGGCGTTGAGAAGGTTGAGTATGTGTCATCCCTTTGGGAAATGAAGAATGTAAATTATTCCTCTTCGAAAAATGTTTCTTACATGCCCGAGGAGAATCTTAAATCCCCAGAATATTTCACAGTGCTTTGCCCCTGTGAACCTAGAGTTCAGGGGTAAATAATAATGTTTGCTATAAGTAAATACAAGAGGGCAGTACACACACATACACACACACACACACACACACACACATACACACACACACACACACGCACACACACACACAGAGTTTTACCCAAATGTCAAAGGCTACACTTTTTTTAACTGAGTTTCACTACATCTAAGACACTCTTGACAATAAGACACATCATTAAATATGACACGCTCTTGATATATGATATATCATAATTTCCAGGATACTAAATGTCAGTTGATGAAATGTAGTACTCTTCTCTACTGCAGGGCTGGATTACACTTTCCATAAATACTGCTCAGTAGTGAGCACTCATAGGAACATGGCCATCACCACCGTGGCCACAGCCAGGCACGGACCCCAGCTACCCCAGCAAGAACTTCCTGAGCACAGAGCACTGAACTGGGAGCTGGGAGCCTCTGGTTCACTTCCTGTGGTGCACACAGATCCAGGTAACCTCTGGGCTCCCCATCTGGTCAATGCAAGTAAACCACACCCACAATGTAAGATCATTGTAAAATGACATTAGACCCATGTTATTGTCCCCAGTGCTGTGTCCGGGCACAGACCAAGGAACAGCAAGGTGTTAGTGAATCTGGACCCAACAGTCTGTGCTGTGCCAATGTTTGTGGCACGTCGTGGAGAATGCAAAGGGGAAACAAAGTACAGCAAGGTGAGTTCAAGACCAGGATCCTCCCAGGGTTTACAGCGCGATGGTTCCCTAACTGAAGCGTCATTAGAATCCTGTCGGTATTATTACCACACACACACACACACACACACACACACACACACACACACACGACCCAGCCCATCCCCAGAGCTCCTGCTGTACGGGTGGGGAAAGTTTGCATTTCCAAATTTCTGGCCCAACCCGACTGTGCTGTTCTGAACACTGCACTGTGGGAACCGCTTTCAAGGCAAGGAGCTCTTAGTCTAAAAGAGGAAACAAGGAAAAGATCTCCTAAAGCACAGAGCATACATTTGTGTCACTGAGGCTAGGGTCTTGAAGGCCCAGAAAGGGACAGGGCAACCAGAGTGGTGACATTCCTTAGGACTGGTGAGCGCTTGTGCTGCAGGTCACTTACTGTGCCCCTTGAGAGGTGTGACAAGCATCCAGGTAAAAGGATAGCAGCGAGGAGGGAAGGAGCGCGTGGGTGGCAGGACAGCAGCCTGTCTGGGAAGGGTACACAGGGAGAGGTGCTCACGTGCAAGGAGGATGGGTGGGTGCAGGAAGGATGAGGGCGTGACAGGGGGTTCAGAAGAGGCCTGGCAAGCAGGACACAGATATGGTGCATGTTTCAGATACGGGATGAAGACCTAGAAGAGTCCAGGCAGCAGGTCCCAAGAAATAGAGGCAGATAGCAGCCAAGTTCAAAGAGGGGCTTCCACAGGGCTCTGTGGATGGCTCACTGAGGACTCAATAAAGGGACTGCTCAGATAATGAATGATGTCACTCATGGTGAAAGCTTTGGGGCCAAACCAGCCAGTAGGAGGAGGAAGAGATGCGTGGTGGGGGTGCATGTGGAGGGAGACAGCACGTGGGATGCTGAGCAGCCCCTCTGAGGCGTGTGGCCAAGCTCAGAAAGAGCAGAGACTCCAGGTGTGTGTCCAGGACAACATCCAGCAAGAGGCTGGGGGAGGGAGGGTCTGCAGTAGACACGGTCAGGAGATCAGGCTGAACTTTGACAAGTACCCAAAGCAGCAAAGGACACCAGGAGCACCCTGCTGAGAAGCTGACAGTCCTGAGGTGGGGGATGGGTGGTCCTCACAGTGAGATGGGGATGGCGGGCTGCCCAGAGCCAGGTGACATGGAGCCTGGTGGGTGCACAGTGAAGGGGGTGTGGGGGTGGACCTGGGCTGCTTTATGGAGGAGGTGACACCTCCCTGACAGTGAAAGGATGAGTAGATATGGCACACGGAGACCTTGGAGAGGGTGGAGGGACAGTTTTCAGAGGAATAGAAACCACTGGGTCTGATTTTAAATGTCAGCTGTTTATTATCACCTCCTTTTTTTTTTTTTTTTTTTCGTAAAATAGAAGCCCTTAAAAAGAAAATCAGGAGAAGTGATGTGGACAGCCAAGGCGCAGGGGAGGTCAGCAGGCCGTGGTGCTAATGAGCCCGAATGTCCCCTGGTACCCCTTTGCCATGCATTGGAAAGGAGGCAGATTTAGCAATGAGGAAGTTGGTGGCACCTTCATCCAGGAGCATCATTAGAAATGAAAATGCCTCTCTGGGAGGCTGAGGCAGCAGGACTGCAAGTTCAAGCCCAGCCTAGATGACTTAGCAAAACTTTGTCTCAAAATTTAACAAAAAATGTGAAAGAGGCTGGGATGTAGATCAGCGTAAAGACCATAGGTCCAAGCCCCAATACTGAGAGGGACAAAAAGAAGGAAAAAAGGCAGGAACAAGTGGAGGAATAAAGAAAGAAAGCAATGAAGAAATCATGACATCATGACAAAAGGGATGGTTCTGCCAGGACCCTGTGAACTCTAGTTTCAGGTGACAGACATGCAAAAACGAACAGTTACAGAAAGGATGGATCATGGGCACTATCAGAGCAAGAAGTTTTCACACAGTTGTAGAAATAAACAGAACCAGCTGACAAATTCAGCACATAGAAGATTTAATGTTCTAACAAAAATGTAGGGTGTGTATCAATGATACCCAACAATTACTTTCATGTGTGTGTAATACGTACGTAGCATGTGTTGTGTGATTTAAAAATGTGAAGAATACTGCTACTGAAAGGCATCAAACTGAAAGGTAGGCTGGTTAAAACATAACGCTGTGTCCTCATCCACCTTATTCACTGAATCTGCCACCATGCAACTCCTGGCTCTCCTACGAAGTCAAAATGAACAGGAAAAGTAAACGTTTGGAACTGATTTGGGAAACTGAGGCAGGCATGACAGCACAACAAAAGACACTTCCAAGAGGACTCCTGAAGAGCTGCAGAAAGCAGCCACAGTGGACAAATATGTTAGAGCAAGGGAGAGAAGTTACGTGTGTGTGTGTGTGTGTGTGTGTGTGTGTGTGTGTGTGTGTGTGGTACTGGGGACTGAACACAGGAGAATTCTGATAAAATTTATAACAATGTGTCTTCTACTGTAATAAAAATTTTTAATTTAAACATTAATCATGTTTTTTAAAAAAATCATACCACATAGTCATTAATGGTCCATTCAACTTGATCCTTTGCTTACTAAAGAAACTTCAGGAACAAGAAACCAGAATAAATGAAATGGACTCGGTTGCTTTCACGAGGTCCTGCGAAGCCATCCCTGGCCAAGCGCTGGCCTGACTCCCTCCTTCTCTGTCACCTCCAGCCAGGGCAGCTGTCCTAAGCTCCAGTTCTGAACAGAGGCCACATGCTGCGGGGTGAACCCTGTGGGACTCTGAATGACAGACTTGCAGGACAAAAAAAAAAACCTGCAACAGTAAAAGAGTCACCATGCCACTGGAAGAAAATGAACGTAAGCACAATGACTGATTTTGAGCATTCTGATTTTCCTTTTTTTAAAAATAAGCCTGAAATTTTTCTTTCTGGGGGATTCAAGCCATCATCTTCTGGCTCCAAAACAGGAACATTGAGGCACAAATGCAATGGGGGAAGCAGCTCAACTCCTGGCAGCCAGGAAGCAGAGAGAGAAGGCGAGAGCTGGGAGCCTGAATACACTGTCAGGTCCCATCCCACATGACTCATTTGCAGCCCAGCCCCACCTCCTAACAGCACAGTCAGCCATGAGTTCATAAACAGATGAATTCACTGATGAATAGAGCATTGCTATCAATCAATCACCTTCCCAAAGGCCCATGTCTAACACATGAAGCTCTGGGGGGAATCTCTACATCTAAACTACAGCCCCAAGTTTGTAACCATGCCCTGGATTGCCCAGCACAGATACAAAAATCAGAAGAGTCCCTCACCAAACACATTCTGAGCTTCCTGGGTTGCTTCTCCAGCTCCTCTGGTGCAGACAGCTTAGACAGACAGAGGGAGGCACCGAAGGTTGGAGCTATTTATTTTCCTTCCCTGAGTGAACTTGACCATGGCCTCGTCCCTTGTTATTCTACATGGTTGGATTTGGTTTGATTATTGATGTTACTGGCTACATTTTTCTCCTTGGGGAAAATGCTAAAAATAAATGTACCCTAATATAATGAAGAGTTGATACAGTACTTGGGAACATCTCTTCTTTTTAAGAACTTGCTGGCGAGGTGTTCATGACTTATGTCTAGATGTTTCCTCACTGACTCTTACAGTCAGAGGTGGGGCTTTTTATTGTGGCTGGATCTAGGCTGTATGCTGCAAGATTCGAGGATGTGACGCTAGGACTGATTCATGGTTCAATGCTAAGATTAAGGCTGCCCCACCCGAGCTGAGGATAAGATAAGATGGACAGGAAAGAGATCGCTGCTTGTCCCTGGAAGCTTGCTGCCTTGCTGCCTTCTGCCTGCCATGAACTGTTTTTCCTCCATGATGTCCTTCTCTCATGCCACTGTGCCTCAGAGCCAGCTACTATTTAGAAGCCTCTAAAACTACTACAGACTTTTCCTCCCTTAACTTTGAGTGTTGAGTATTCTGTCTCAGCAACAAGAAAAATAACTTAGACAATGACCATTCCACTCACACATTGCCACGGTCTGTTGACAGGGTCCTTTGCCATCACGGCAGTGGAGAAAAGGCACTGTCACATGGCTCCCAAGCCCCAGCAGAAGCCTGTTGGGCAGCCCTGGTGAAACACACATCACTACACTTTGGGTTGATGAAGATTGATAACGTTTGATGCTTCCTTTGGAACAAGAGTAGACCCTGGGTGAGTCCATGCCAACCTAGGAGATGTACTGATCCTCCATAACACAGATCCTCACTGATAATGATTGAGCAGGTAGTGGCCGAGTGAATAACAGGGGACCATGGGTGACAGCCATAGGGCCTCCCCAGGCTTAACAGCAGAGAGTGCCTGGAGCCTGTAAGGTTTGGCTTTGGGATCCAGGGAAGCCTCAAGATTTCAGCACCCTGGTGCATGATGCATGGAGTGTGCTGGCCAGCTGAAGCGTTAACGATGATTTAGAGCAAATGGGATTCATTTGTGGTTAGATGGGCCACTTAAAGTGTCCAATCACCAGCTCTTCTGGGCCTTCAAAACCTATTGAGACTGGACAAAAGCCAGGAGCTTGCATTAGATTTTTGCTTCCCATTTCCTGCATCTTCCAATGTTGTACTTTCTTGTTGCCCTTACCTTCGGTTCCTGGATATGGTTGGGTTATCCCCATAGCTCCCCACCTAGGTAAAGAACAAAATGGTAGATATCTTTACTGAGAGCCAGTAAGTGAACACAGTGCTGGGGTCTGTCTCCGTCTCTGTCTCCCTCTCCCTTTCCCTCTCCTTCTTTGTCTCCCTCTCCCTCTCTGTCTCTCTCTTACACACAAACACACACACACGCACACACACACATACAGTGTCCCAGCCTCAGAAGAATTGTGCTGTGTGTGTGTGTTGTGTGTGTTACTGGGTAGTGAACTCAGGACCTTCTCACTGAGCTACATCCCAACCCTCTATTTCTTTTTTTATTTTGAGATAGGGTCTCACTAAGTGGCTAAGTTGCCCGGGATGGGCTCAAACTTGTGACATTTCTACCAAAGCCTCCCAGAATACTGAAGTTACAGGAGTGTCCCATCAAACCCAGCTAAAAATTTTGCAGTTTTCTAGAAAAGGAAATTAAGTTACAGATCACAGCAGGGGTGAGAAAAATGGTGTTGGCATCCACATTGGTCCAATAACTCGTTCCTCCGTGGGCACTGTGCTTGCCCACTACCTTCTTTCTGAACTTCTCTGTCTCCACCTGGGTTTTTTTTCTTTCCTTCTTTCTTTCTCAACCATAAGCTCATCTACAAGAGCAGAGATTCTCATAGTGTGGTCATAGGCCCCCATCAACACACCTGGAAATGCAGTCCTGGGCCCCACTCTGGCCCCAGATGAGTGAGCAGTTTCTCAGGTGGGGTCTAGCAACCAGTGGCGCAGGAAAGTCTTCCGGATGAGCTTAGTACTTCCCAGCTAGAAAACTGTCAGGTTTAAGCATTCCAACCATTATGTTGTAGTGAATATGACTGTAATTTCCAAACTGTGAAACCAATCTCTTTGCTCTGTGTAAGAAAATATCCAAGACCCTAAAGGGTTATAATCACCTGGGATTCCAACCATGCTTAACATTAATTTCTTCAGTATTTCACCTTCTAGATCCTATCTACCTCTTCCCACGTTCAGAAGCGCAAACTTGAGCAGTGACATTGACCTTTTCTGGTCTATTGCCAGGACCCATAATTCTGTCAGTATCTACAGTATTCTTCCACTTCTCCCAGTCACTTTTAAAGTTATGCCACTGTGTTGACTTTCCCAGTGATAAATTATACAAAATAAATAAATAAAAACCTTCAAGAAGGATATTAGATAGAGGCAGACAAAGTAAAATGGGGAAAGAGTGGGAAGGGGGAAGAAAAAGGAGACTAACTTTTATCTGAAAGCTGTAGGATCACTGTGATAAAATAGGCCTAACCTGAGTTTTACTATTTTATCTGTTCTTCAGGGTACAGCTCAGTGACATTAAAGAAATGACGCTGTTGCACCAGACCTTCCACCATCCATCTCCAGAAATTTCATCTCGGAAAACTGAAGCTCTGTTCCCACTAAAGTGAAGAAACAGAGAAAGGGATGAGCTCAAGCTTCACCTATAGTCTGACACCAAAGCTAAAGCAACCCCCATGCATGGCGATTCTTACTCAGGAGTCTGTTGTAAGCAATTGTCATATTTCAGCATTAAAAGAATCACAGAGATATCTGGTTAAACCACATATCTCTGGGCCCCAAGCCCAGAATTCTTGTTCAAGTCTCTGGTATGGGACAAGAGAATTTCACACAAACTGAAGAAGCCAATACTCTTGGTCCAGGAGCCCCACTTTTTGAGCTGACCAGTCACCTGGGAGAAACTTCTCTGTGACTAGAACTATAATTATATCTACAACCTATTTCTATCTCAAAATTGAACGTGGCCTTTGCAAACTATAAGCCATCATCTTTTCAGTAAGTTAGAGGTGCATTGAGAAACCTGCCCTACATCAAGTGACCTCAAATTCTGTGTTATAATCTACCTGTGTAAAACCTTGTAGAGCTGCTGTTGAATTTGAAATCAATCTCTTTCCCTCCCTTGCAATTAGATGTGTTAAAAGTACATTAGTTGACTTCAACCATCTTTCAGCAAATACCAGCACCAGTCCCTATGCAAGTGAGAAGATACAAAGACCACAAGAAACATTTTTTTCCCTCAAGGAGCTCCTGCTGCCTACTTTATCTGGATGGCCTAGGGAATAACACCCAATCAGAAGCAGGGCAAACTAGAAGAAGGGCTTAATTATCCTTTTATATCTGTACAGGTAGGATTCTCTTCCCAAGGTGAATGGCTGTGGAGAGGTGGTTGATACAAGTTGGACTTCGAAAGCTAAAGTTTCATCAAGAATATGACAGTCACTTGAAGACTGTAAATTTAATCCACTGGAGATCTACTGAACATTAACCCATGAGAATAAATACAAAGCCATGTACAAAGGGATCTTGTCAAACCCTTGGTCTCCAGCCTGTGGTGCCACTGAGAGGTGGTGGAACATTTAGGAGGTGTGCCCCTTGGAAGGAGGTAGGTTATGCAGGACGTACCCTTAAAGGGGAAGTTGGGATCCCCTTCCTGTTGCTCCCTTTGCTTCCGGGTTGCTGTGAGGTGAACATGCATCCTTCTGCAAGGTGTTTCTGCCATGATGGACTTGCCAGCCCCACGCTCAAAGAAAGGGCCAAGGAACCATAGTCTGAAGCCATGAACCCAGATCAACTTTTTTTTTTTACTTGATTATTTCAGGTATTTGTCACAGTAAAAAAAAAAAACCTATGTCTGTTGAGGTTTCACTTCAGGATCATTGAAAGAACACATAGGCTTCAGTCATGTGGGTGTGGACAGAGTCAGAGTGAGAAACTAAACAGCAGAGCGCAGGCCAGGGGAACAGAGACATCGACGGACAAGAGGAAAAGGGAACACTGAGGAGAAGCGACAGCTCCCATACTCTGAGAAAGCATGGGTCTTTGCTGTACCATCATTCTTACTTTTCAAGAAGAGACCAAAATTTAAACTGCTGTGTGAAATCTCCATATTTTCTACTGAAAGTCACATTTTTTAGTAAATCTGTGCAAGCTGAATGGAAACGCTAAAGATGAGCTGGCAACCCAAAGGCACCTGTTTGCAAGCTTCTGTCTAAGGCAAGGACACTGTCAAAGCCAACACTGAATGATTCCGAGGAAGGGCCATCCATGCAACTGAACACAAAGCCCACGAGAAGGCCCCCAGGAGTGAGGAGCAAGGTGGCCTGGAGAAGAAAAACAGTGGGAAGGAGGAGGGGCTGTTTGGCTGAGAAGTGAACAAATTATCGGTGTAGCTTGTCTACATTAATTGAGTTTGCCAGATAATTGTGCGGCCCTACTTCCCAGATCCTGCTGAGTGCTCACGTTCACAGTTACAGCCTAAATATAGCTCTCACTGCTGATAGCTGAGGCCTGGCTTCGGGTCTCCGCTCTGACCTGGCTCTGGTGAGCATCCAAGCTTCTGACCCACGGGGCAGTGAGAAGACACCACCTGAGCACCGGCCAAGGGCTGGACATCAGACCCAGAGCTGCAGAGCCCAGGGCAGAACGGAGATGCCACCACCGCTTGTGGGAGCTACTGGAGACACACGAACTGGCTCCCTGCACAGAGAGTTGTTGGAAGCATCTATGGTGCCCTGAGTCACACTTTGAGTTCTAATTTAGTATCTAGAAGTAATGCTTAGTTTATGAAGAAGGTCAAAAAAATTAAATAACTTGTCAAAGGCAACACTGGTTCTCCTAATGCCTTTTGTCCCATATCTCGACCAACTATTGAAGTTAAATGAATTCAAATCACATTTTTTTAAAATTTTGAGACAGGCTGGCCCTGAACTCACTATGCAGCCCAGGCTAGCCTCAAACTCTCGACAATCCTCCTGCCTCTACCTCCTGAGTGCTGGGATTGTATGCATGAGGCACCACGCCCAGCACTGTGGTTTGTGGTATCCGGGATCGAACTCAGGACCTTGAGCTTGTCAGGCAGATGCCAGAACCACTGAGCTAATCCCCAGCCCCCAAAATACCTCTTTAAATGACATTCTTTAATATAGTGTTTTCAAAACGAAACACGAAGCAGGGGCATTCGAGGCTGATAGGTCGTCTGGACTCCTTTACTTGCTTGCAAATTCCAGAAAGTCCTCCACCTCTCTGAACTGCTCTTTCCCCTCTGTATTGTGGGAATCTGTCCACCCAGGAAATACCATGAAGAATATATTGATAATGCACAAAAAGAAGTCAGCCCTGGGTTCAGCCAGGCCTTGGGAGTGGGGTCTTTGCTTCTGTCTTGGGTGGGTTGGGTGGTTTCTACCAAAGGTGCTGCACAATCTGCAGACAGGCCCTCTCCAGAGATACCCAGCATTTGTTAGGATGGCCAGAGGTGAGCAGCCTGTGTGGCACCTTCCCGCAAGCTCAGAAAGAAAAAGGCTCACCCACTCTCCAACACCATGTAGAAGTCTCCTCCAGGATTTTCTATTAGTAGGTCCTGGGTTAATAAAACTTCAGGTTATGCAATGGTAACAAGACTGTTCTCCTCAGAACCATTCAGAGCTTTTAAAATAAAAGCTGCTCAGTGGGCAGTCCCAAAAGGACCCAGTTTTATTCAAATTTATTTCTCCTCTCACTACAGCTCTGCTCAGATCAGGCCAGGACTGCTCACCAGCCCCCCACTCTCTTGCCCTTTCTAGTGATCCCAGTTTAAGAGACCGGCAACTTTCTCTTGGTAGAAACATCCACATCTCAGAGGGCTGAGCTCAAACCCAGCAAAACCAGCCCTGCCACTTGGAAACGTATGGCCACTTCCACACAGGAGAGGTAGAGCCATCTTCAGGACATCAATGGTACTGCACACCAGCAGAAGAGATGGGGGGGGGGTGGGGGGGGGGTGTCCAAAACTCATCACAGCACCCAGTAGAAATTCCTGTATCTGAGATGGACATTTAACAGTGAGAGCTGAGTTTCACAGGATGGACGACCTCTCAGTTTTGTTTGATGGAGTGAGTAGCGAAACATGATTTTGACAGCAATTTATATTCGCACAACATGTGTGTGCTGGGGAGAAAGAAGTATTTCCTCATCACCAATAATTTTATATAACAGGAGGGTCATTTCCGCTGCAGTAACAAGGTGCGGTCCCTGGTCTACAAGAGATTCTGCACAAAAAGCTCACAGACCCTTCATTATGGCAACTAAATCCTTGTCACCGTTTCCTTGGCTATATCGCCCATAAGCCTGAAGAACTTCATCTTGTGGGCCACGCTGTCCGGGAACAGCAAAATGGGAAGGCAGAGAAGGAACCTGGTATCAGATGTGTTCGCTGAGGAGAAAGTTCCCACCAGGGCCCTCGGGGTCTGCAGTGACCTCCCTGTCCTCTCGCCCTCAAGGAACGAGGGTCCCTTCATCCGGCACCCTAGAGCCCGCGTGAGAGGCCCAGTACCTTCCAGATCCCATGGTATTTGCCATGGCTGCCCTGTGAGGACAGCAGACATGTCCCGAGTCCCCACTGACCAACACGAGAGGGAGCAGCGTTTCCACATTCAAAACCCCTCAGCTCTCATGATAAGGATTCTGAGTCAGAGGCCTTTCCAGACACTACGTTCTTTCCGTACAGCTCACTGGAAGGTGAGTTCAGCGCTTTGTGAAAACTTCCTCTCCGAGAATTTTCATGCAGGAACTTTGGTTTGTTTTTGTAAAAAGATTCCATCTCAGCAATATAAGACAAGTCCCATTGTTCATTTAAGACAATCTTTAATTATCTTGCCCATGAACGGGTTTTTTTGTTTGTTTGTTTTGAGACAGGGTCTTGCTTTGCTGACCTTGTGCTCACTATGTAGTCCAGGCAAGCTTCAAACTCTCAGCAGTCCTCCTGCCCCTGCCTCCTGAGTGCTGGGATTACAGGTATGAGTCATCTTGCCCAGCACTGCTGTATGTGATTACTGAGGATTGAACTTGGCACCTTTTGCCAGGTGAAAGAACTACTGAGCTAAATTCTTTTGTAGTCGTTCTTGGTGTTGGGGTGGTATGTGGCCGAGGACCAGGTTCAGAGGCCCAGACTGGGAGGGTGAGTATGCAGAGTCACCATCCACTCTGGGGTGGTTTCGGTGAATGCTTCAGTCTTTATTGAGGGCTACATAGGGCTACACAGGCTTACATAGAACAAGGAGTGGGTGTGGCTATAAGTACACAGGGGCAAGGCAGCTGTAGCTGATTAGTAGGGAACAAGCTTTTTACTTTTTTTTTTTTTTTGAGACAGGGTCTTGCTTTGTAGTTCAGGCTGGCCCTGAGCTCAGCCTCAAACTCACATCACAGCAATCCTCCTGCCTCTGCCTCCCGAGTGCTGGGATTACAGGCGTGAGCCACCATGCCCAGCACTGTGGTATGTGGTACTGATTGCTGCTGGGCGTGAGTCTCCAAGCCCAGTAGTGTTGTATATGGTTACCAGGGATTGAACCCAGGCCCTTATGCTTGCAAGACAGGTGCCGGAACCACTGAGCTAATTCCCCAGCCCAAGCCTTTTACCTTTTATGCTTAGCTCTTGGCTGAGTGAAGAAGTCATGATTAAAGAAGGAATAGGAGGTCCCCAAGTGGTGACAGGCCACTTTCTATGCATGGGAGTGAGAGTGCTTGAACTCCTTAGGTGTCTAAGAGACATACATGTGGCATAGTGGACCCAACCGGACTTGAACTTCTCCTTCAGTCCCTGGCCCCCATGAACAGTTTTTTTTTTTAATAATTTTTTATAATTTGTAAGTGGAAGGAAGTGACATTATAATGTAAACATCCAAATACTACGATCCCAAAATGATGTTTGTCATTTGACATGTTCTTAGCCTTTTCTGCACCTTTTCTTTTGTTCTGGCTTCCATTATCATATATTTTAGTTTTGTTTATAAGTTCTCTTAAATTCATTATGGAATAAACAAATAAAATGTGGTTTAATATTAAAACTTATGAAGAAAAGAAGCAATTACTTGTATTACTTTAACTTATACAGCTTTTCGCAAAAAAAAAAAAAATTCCTCAGAGAAACCTGAAATTCCAGCATCTACAAGGGGCAAGATCAAGAGTAACTTCAAGGCAAAAAAAAGCTGAAGAGAACACCAAAATCGTCAAACAGCAAAGCACCACTGAATCCTCTAGTTGTGCAAAGGTAGTGTGGTCCTTAAGGCAAAAGCCATAAAACTCAACATGAGCTCAAAAACAAGACAACTGTAAAGCACACAGGACTTTCTCTGGGAGAAGAAAACATATTCAAATCTAAGTATCTCACTCCTTCTATAAATAGAAGTCAGAATGATGGCCATCGTGGGCCAAGGCCTGGGGGTGTAGATGGGAAGAGGTAAGAGCAGAACTTCTGGTTACTCACTGGGCCCTGCCTCAACACTACTAACAGTCACCCATATGATTACTTGCATTAAAACTTACCAAGCTGGGCATGGTGGCGCTGACTATCCCAGCATTCAGGAGACAGAGACAGGAGGACCCCTCAAATTTAAGGATAGCTTGAGCTACATAGCAAGACCTTGTTTCCAAAAAAACAAATCAAAGATTGATGCAGCTCATCTTGATTAAATACAGTTCTAGCTTAATGGAACTGAATATTTTATATCATGTCACAACATAGACATACAAATTAATATGTATATCTACAGTTTTTATTTCAGGAGTCTTATGAATCATGAGAAAAGCCACAGTAAATTTTAAGGTGTTAAATTTTTGTTTGTTTGGTTGGTTGGTTTTTGTTTGGAGTTTTTGCTTGTTTGTTTGTTTGTATTCTGTTTTTGTTTTTGAGACAGGGTCTCGCTTTGTAGTTCAGGCTGACCCTGAGCTCAGCCTCAAACTCACATCACAGCAATCCTCCTGCCTCTGCCTTGTGAGTGCTGGGATTGCAGGCGTGAACCACCACACCCAGCACTGTGGTATGTGGTATTGATTGTTGCTGAGTGAGTCTCCACACCCAGTATTGTGTGTGGTTACCGGGGGATCAAACCCTGGTCCTTGCGCTTGCAAGACAGGCGCTGGAACCACTGAGCTAAATCCCCAGCCCCATAGTGTTAAATTTCAATCACTACATTCTGTCAGTTCCTTCTCTGCCACAGCAGGAGAGTGAGGACCATCCACCAGGCTGGATGCTGAGGCCTTGGGGAACAGCTGCTGGCTCTCAGCAGGAGGAGAGCAGGTGTCGCGGCAGCCAAAGCCAGAGCTCTTGTTTGGGAACCTGAAAAGTCCTGATCCATTCGGAATCCCCCACAGGGCCCAGAAAGCACAGAGGGAAGGAGGAGATGCCATCAAGGTCTCATTGGAACAGCCACTGGCTATGCATCCTTTACTGCTGGCCTGGCCTCCCTGAAGATTTTTCAACAATAAGCAACTTGATTTTCTATGGATTTATGGGCAAAATGTATCTTCTCTGGCAAATGTGTATTCCTAAAGTACTATCAACTTTAGTGCCGTATAAAAATACAGCAGTATCCCCACGATTCTTGCAGCAAAAGGAACATCAAAAAATCAAACTAACAGACACATACTCCACACTTCATACTTTGCAAAGCCCTGAGGAAGCACAGGATTTCTGGGTACTGTCCAGTGAGGACAGCAGTCAGGGCCAGAGAACAATCCTCTGCTTCCCTCCTCAGTCACGGGCTAACAGAGGCATAAAGTAAGTGGGACAATATAAGGGAGCTAGAGGGGCTCCAAAGAAGAAATTATTCCCAACTATTTCTGGGTTAGACTTCCACACCATAGGAAATCTTAGCCTGTCCTGACATAAAACACACTGAAGGAAATAGAAACCCCTTGTGTTAGTCACCTTCTCATCACTGGAACAAAATACCCAAGATACTCAGGGAGTTCCATCCATGGTCAACTGGCTCCCAGGCAGAGATGTCAGGGTGGAGGAACATGGGGGAGAAAAGCTACTCACCTCATAGCAGCCAAGAAGCAGAGAAAGCAGGGAAGAGCTGGGGACAAGAATGCACCCTTCCAGGTCACAGGCCAAGGACCCACCCCCACAGGCCCCCCCTCCCAAAAGCACATGCAGCTATGAACTCATCAGTTGATGAATGAGGTGCTAAATCACCTTTCAAACATGAAACTTTGGGGGACCATTATAGATTTAAACCATAATACTCCTCAGAAGTCTTGTCCACCAGGACAGCCATGGCCAGCCTCTCTCCCTCAACCTTTGAAATCTGCCCACTCAAGCAGCATCAATCCTATTATTGAGCCTATGCCTGGCATTTGCTGAGTTTAGACTTCAGCCTGAAGTTCCAGAAGTACCTTCTAGGAGGTACCTCCTTTCCACAGGAGGTCATGTGATCTGCTTTGTGTTCTAGAATGATCTCCACGGAGTGGAGAGCCCCTCCACCATCACAGCGGGCTTGAGGAAGGAGACCAAGAAACCTGCCTCAAGTGGACTCAGAGGACCTGGTGGTTGAGGAGATGAATGCAGACTTTGAGGAGAAAGATCACTCTTCTTGGTGACTGTCGGATTCTATTTATAGTGACCCAGCTTAGGTGAGCTCTGTGTTAGGTCCTGGGGGACAAAGATGAATTCCAGCCGGGTTCTTACCTAACTGAAGTGACTTTGGTACCTTAAGGACTCTTGGCAGGGCCCCCAATGGGACCATCTCATCCCAGACAGGCAGAGTAGATGGTGAGGTCTCTTGGGGACCTTTATGCCTGACCTAAAAGGGCCCATTTCAAGTGAATCTGCTGCAGCTTTTCTAGAGCAGCCTTCCTCATGGCCTGGAGTCAGAAGGTTGGACTATAGTTGGTTTTTATTGGCTTAAAATATATAGATGCTGTGATGAATTGTGGGGGAAGAAAAGAGAGACCATTTATTTTCATTTCTACTATTATCAATATAAACTTTGACTTTTTCTATCCCAGATCCTGGTGCCCTGCGGGGCCACTTTCAATCATATTCTCTTAAAGGGTTATTATTTTAAACTCAGCTAGACTTGAGTTCTTTGGGTTATTAGAAAAAAAAAAAGTTGAGACATATCTTTGGCAGAATTGAACCACAGTATTAATGTGATTAAATCTAACTGAATAAGATTGAGTAGACCCCAGTATTTCATATATAGTGACTCAGCCACGTGAGATAGACCCTTCCATAACTGAAGCATCTTTTGGCTTTCTTATCTCACTCGGTTTCAGCCATCTTCACAATGGAATCTGGAATCACAAACTCAAGAGAACAAGAACGCTGCTTTTTTTTTTCCCTCCCAGTCCTTTGACCTCTAATTTGCTGTCTTACCTCTGGGTTGACAGACAGTTGAACATCAAGCTTTCTGGGGGTTCATCCTGTCTCCCTCACTGCTCCTTGGGGATCTCAAGGGCACAGACACCTGTGTGGCCTTGACCATTACACAGGGACTCGCTGCTCCCCTGTGCTCAGCCTGTCCGCTAACATCCAGGCGTGGACTGTGCTCTAAGGCTGCCCTCGGCCTGTCTGCCTGGACTTAGGATCTGGGAAGATAGTTAATTTGTGGCCCTATGCCAAGTCTTTTTGCTATTGAAGAGATTTCCAGTTTTTCAAAATCTAAACTTCTGATGTCTCTGTGTGCCTGTGAGATGGGTCACCCTGGGCCCTCGAGTTCTCCCAGCTCTGCTCAGCCAGGGCAGGGCAGGAGCTGCTCTGTAGAAGAAGCTGAGTCCCCCCAGGCCATCCTGATTCTACGACATCCACAGATATCAGCTTCCCCTGTGACCCTATATCACTGTCCTGTGCTGTTGTTTGTCACATGAGAGAAATGTTGTCCTGAAAGTCTTGTCAATGGGGTTCTCCAGACGCTTCCTGAAGGATATGAGGTATAATTCAAATATATGAGGAGGGTTTAAGTTCAAAACTATTACAGTACATGGCATGTTGCTGTTACCTTCCCGTGCAAAACTGAATTCTCCCACTTGCTTGGAACACCCTTATCCCATCATTTGGCCCCTTCCAGAACAGTTCTGGAGTCCTCTGTAGTGAATATCTTTTGTTCTGCCTCCGTGTCCTGAACTGACTGAAGACATTGACCTTTCATGGTCGGTTTGACTTTGGATAAGACCCAGAAGTTGCATGATGCCAGATCTGGTGAGTGAGGTGGGTGAGGACACAGCCTTGTATTTTTATGAGCTTGCCTTTCCATTTTTAGTCACACTTCATAAAGATGGGACGCTCTCTGCAGTGAACCTGATTTACAGTCATCACCAGTCAACTAGTTTGTCTACAGTGAAACACCAAGCACAGATGCTAAGGGGAAGATGAGCTCCAGAGGCTGCTGGGGGCGCCTTCCAGAAAGTTCTGTGCATAGGGTTGACTCCAAGATGCCCAACATCCAGGTACACAAGGTGGAAGAGTGTAAAATGAGTACGGAAGACCAACAGGTGGTAGACCTTTTCTAACATCTGATAGAGAGATGCCCTCCCTACCTTTATGAAACTCTAACCCTGTGACATGAATCACAGAGTACAGGGGTGAAGGGAAGAGGAGAGAATCATGGCGGGCATCTAGGGGAGAGAGACAAAGAATGCTGTGGGGTGTGATGGGGTGGAGAGTCTCCATCACATCCCCTCCTACTATGCCCTAAACGATGCATGAGACCCGTTCTGGGGAGTGGAGCCCTTTTCTTCATCTGCATAAACAATGCCAATGCACAACCCAGCCATTTGGTGTCCTTACTGTCCCGATGAAAAGAGTCAGCTGAGGGATACATGACAGTTTTCCTCAGAGCACAAAGAAAACGGGCTGCTCGTTAGGAAGACAGAGTTGTGTTGACTTCATCGAAGTTCCTTTCTCTCCAGTTCACCAAATTTCCTACAAGGTGCCCTCAAGGAAACCAGCTAACTTTTGTGCCCCCCCTGAATCAGTCATTTATGCCATGGTACTCCTGCTGAGGATGGTTGGAGTATCAGTTCAGGTGAAATATGGCGAGTGCTACACTCACCAGGCACTAGTGTTAGCAGAGATCTTGGAAGCCAAAAATAAGAGCTGCACGCATCCACAAACAGAAGACACCCATGCTCCCATGACAGCCCAGCAATCATTCCTCTCATCAGGAAGTCCTCAGGACTGGCAGGGAACTTGGGGTCCAGGATTAAGTGAGAAGCCTGCACGGAGGCTCAAAGGGGCCTGTGGCCACCCAGAGTCTTATCAGCGGGAAGCAGAGGACAGGAGCAAAGGGAAGGAAGGTTCTGTGACTCTCAGCTCAGTGCTCTTTCCATGAAGCCCTGAAAGACCAACTTCTGACCCCAGCTCCTCAGCAGCAGATTCATTAAACAGGCCCTAGGGGAAGAAGAGAAGCAGCCTTGAGCTGCCGGCTTCCATGCAGTAGACCGTCACTCTGTTGATTTTCCAACATGCGGGAAAACCAAGTATGGAACACATGCCCTGGTCTTCCGGTCTTCCTGCTGAGACCTTCAGTCTCGGCATGGGGGGAACTCTTAGCATGACCCCACTACCGGGCCCCACCAAAGACTCAGACATCACCTGCTCAGGGTCTTCCACCTCGAGGCCCAGGGGCAGATGTATAGCTGCCCAGTTGTATTTTGCCCCCAAGGGTCAAATCCATGCTTTAATTAGAGACAGCGGGGTGCATGAGGTGGAAGTGGGGGAGTCTCGAACTAACACGTGCTGTTTGTAGTTCTGAGACCAACAGGCTGAAGGTCACCATCTCCCACTGAACAAAGGCCCAAGGCGTGGTCACAGCAGCTTGGGAACTCTGCCCCTAGCCTTTGACCTGCCACCAGGATTGTCTATTCACCATGGGAAATTGAAAGAGACAGCCTTCCAGCCAGTAGGACAGTCCTCAATTGCTGGCTGGTCCAAGCTCACGGCTAAATCACGGGAAAAGCCAAGTCCGGGCACCCACCCTGCCACACCGAGTGTGACTTGGGTTTAGGGTTAGGGCCAGAGTTAGGATTAAGGTTAAGGTTAGGGTTAGGGTAAGGGTTAGCGTACAATGCAGGCTGTAGTGGCCTCCTATGTGGAACCAACTTGAGAGAAAGAGGCAGAGACGCTCTATAGTGAAGTTTCAGACCACAGGGTACCCAAGGAGGCTAGCAGGTGAGGATTGCTCCTGTCCCATATAGCCTGTCACAGCAAAGTGCAGTTATTTCTCAGACAAGGCTCCAACAGGCTTCCTTCCCACCCGAGATCCCATGGTCACGAGTGAAGGGACTGACGGCCGGGACACTGCAAGATCCGCTAAGTAGGCCCGGGAGGCTGGAGGACTTTCCCCAGAGCCTCACTTTCTGGACCAGAGCTCTGAGACACACTCAGGGAACAAGCTAAGTCCAAACACAGCCCACATTTGAAGGAAAAGAGGTCTCCAGGCTGAGGGCAGGCCAGTGACAGGATACAAGGACCTGGGCAATCCCAGGACAGGCCAAAACTCGCAGTTAGGTGAGCGACATTACTGTGTGGATTAGGTGGGGGGGGCGGTGGGGGGCGGTGGGGGTGGCAGAGGTTGGTCCTGATTCCCAGGATGGTCTCAGCCCCTGGCTATTTCTGGTCACTGCCCAAAGGCCGATCAGCTGTGCACTTGCGCCATCTAGTGTTGGTAGCATTTCAATGGCTCAGCAAAACTTGTATTTGTGAGTCTTTCCTGGAATCACAAGACCTGTGGTGCCCCTCGCTCCAGAGAGTATATATGATCTGTCCGAGGATGGAGAATAAGTGAGCCGAGAAGTCAATCTTGTCTCAGGGCCCCCGAGAGCAGCACATCAGTGTGTCACAGGCTGGCACTCAGAAGAGGGGCCTTCTCGGGTGGGTCAGTGCTGTGCCCTGTTCCCCACCTTGGCCATCCGCTGCACTTGCCTAATAAAAACATGTCCATTAGCCAGGCACTGTGGCACATGCTTGTCACCTGGATACGTGGGAGGCTGAGGAAGGAGAGCTGCAGTTCGAGCTCTGCATTTAAAGACGCTCTATTGGAATACAAATATATTTTAAGGGGCCAGGGATTTAGCTCAGTGGTTCTAGCACCTGTCTTGCAAGCACAAGGGCCAGGGTTCAATCCCCAGTAACCACATACAGTACTGGGCATGGAGACTTATGCCTAGCAGCAATCAGTACCACATACCACAGTGCCCGGTGTGGTGGCTCATGCCTGTAATCCCAGCACTCAGGAGACAGAGGCAGGAGGATTGCTGTAATATGAGTTTGAGGCTGAGCTCAGGGCCAGCCTGAACTACAAAGCAAGACCTTGTCTAAAAAATATATATATATAGGGCCGGGGAGTTAGCTCAGTGGTTCTGGCGCCTGTCTCGCAAGCGCAAGGACCCGGGTTCGATTCCCCGGTAACCACATAACAATACTGGGTGTGGAGACCCACACCCAGCAGCAACCAGTACCACATACCACAGTGCCGGGCGTGGTGGCTCACGCCTGTCATCCCAGCACTCGGGAGGCAGAGGCAGGAGGATT
>PVIR01011746.1:0-46389 GCA_004026965.1 Petromus typicus
GTAACCTTTCTCTAATAACATCTTGAAATCTTTAATATGGTCTACTTCTATTATTTTGACATTATTTGCATACTAACATTTGGAAACATAACATGTCTAAAAACTCAGCATTTTCCCATTACAAATGAATTACTTAATTTTTGGAAATGATTTACTCTGCACCTTCTTTTAGATCTGTGTCTATATCCACACCCTCTCACGTTTCTCCCTCACAATGAGCCAGAGTGTGAGCTCTCTTATTGTCTTATTTACATAAAAATAACACCTCAATGTATAATTGGAAAATGATCTCACCATGAACCTGTATTCACCAACATAAAGGTGAATGAACTTCAGGAAACTCTGACATGACTAAGAAAACCTGTAGTAACATGAGTTCTGGTGATACTACTTGAGACTAACAAAACCAAGATTCCATAAAAAAATAAGACAGCAAGGAATAAAATGTAATACAAATAAAGTGAAGGAAAAGAAAAGATATGGAGCTTGAATACAAAGCAAAAATTTGATTGAAGAAAAAGCAACTCTTGGAGGTACAAGCTATCTTTAAAATTTGGCAGCGTAGTTCAAAATTTAAATAAAAATCTGTATTTAAAATAATTTAAAATGCAATAAAAATAAAATGAAATAAAAATGCACTCAGCAGAATGAAATAAAAATATACAGATATCAAAATAAATTTATCAAAAATGCATAACATTCTTTTACAGACAAACAGCAAGCATCAGGTAATCACAGTAATTTAACATAAAATAATGTTTAAGAACTGAAACAAGGGCCGGGGAGTTAGCTCAGTGGTTCCGGCGCCTGTCTTGCAAGCGCAAGGGCCCGGGTTCGATTCCCCGGTAACCACATAACAATACTGGGTGTGGAGACCCACACCCAGCAGCAACCAGTACCACATACCACAGTGCCGGGCGTGGTGGCTCACGCCTGTAATCCCAGCACTCAGGAGGCAGAGGCAGAAGGATTGTGATGTGAGTTGGAGGCTGAGCTCAGGGCCAGCCTGAACCACAAAGCGAGACCCTGTCTCAAAAAACCTGAAAAAAAAAAAAAAAGAACTGAAACAAATCTTCATAGTTAAATCAATAAATACGAAAGGGTTTAGTCCTTTTTATAAAATAAAACAATTTTTAACTTGATTCAAAGGCAAAATAATATTTTATCATTGATGAGATATTCTATCTCCTGTTTCTATCCTTTTTTTTAATTCATGATTTTTAAATTGTCTTATTTTTACTTCACATTATTATGAGTTGTTGCTTCATTTCAGCTTCTGAAGCCCAAAGCACATTTCTAATTCTTTTATCAATTTTAATATTCATAAAATCTAATCTATTTATTTGGCTTATTTTTCTATATACTTCTACATAGTTACGTTTCCATATTTTGTCTTCTAAGTGTTCTATGATAGTATTTTCAAATCCCCTCTGTAAGAGCATACATCTTAGTAATTGTACTAGTTTACTTTCTTTAAAACATACACTACTATGCATTAAGACTTATTTTTTAAGAGAAAGATTAAAATCAATTTGAAAAGTATAGAGAGTTCATTTGGCTTCTGTAAAATTTTTTTCATTAATTATTTCGTTTAGTGATAATTTATTATGAAGGAATCTGTTATACACCAGGATGATGACACAGAAGGTAATGGAAAATTTGGCCTCCTATAAGACACATAATATATACTGTATATGAATAATATACTTTGATAAAATATTGTATTGTGTCAAAAAGAAATAAAAATTACAATAATTCAGCAATTATGGAATAAAAGTTATGTTTAAGATCAAAGGCTAAAGCTTTTTGCTTTAGTAAATACTTCTAAGAGTTGGACAGGGAAAATTATCTGTTTAAGAGTTCAGGATGCTAAATAAAATCATGTTGGCTTTGAGGCATTCTGATTTCTTCATTTTATTTTATGACTTACTGAATTTATTTGAATTGCTTCATATTGCTTTCTCTTTCACACTACTTAGAGAAAGTGAGATGTACTGCATATTTGTTACTGTCTTAACTTGAATATTTTAGTTTTGCTAAACAAAATATACAAAATCACACCTACCTCTTTGATAATATTAAGTGTGAGATCCAGCAAGTTTTAAAAACAGGTACATATAATAATTTCAGCAATTTTCTTGTTGTTTATGCCAATTAATTCCCACATGAATATCAACATGTTTGAACCTCTTTTAAATCAACTCAGCATTTTCTTTTAGATTGCAGACATCAAATACTTAATATTTAAATGTTGCTTTAGAACAAAACTAGAAATGCTCCACAGTGCAACCGCAAGTGCAATTTGAATGACTGGCCTTGATTTTATCAATCTTTATGTTTTACTAGTTTTAGAACTTTATGCAGAACAAAGTATTAACACATGAATAATTTTTTTTTTCTGTTGACCAAAATATGACAGCTAGGCAAATTTCTGTCTGAGTTTACAAGCTATGTTTTTGCTTATGGACAAAACTAACTATGTTTTACCTTTGAAAGGACAGAGTGGTAATAATTTTGTACTTGGGCTACTGTTATACACCCTGATGAGAGGAATAGTGCCTATGATGTTCTAAGATTGGTCATTAAGTTACTGAGTCAGTAAGTTACTGAGATAATGTCATTCAACAAGAGCTTTTACCTAACAAGGAGAAAGAACTACGAACAGAGATCATGGAGCCTTTGAGATAGTCAGTGAGACAGCTTTGACTAACGATAGTTTGAGGAGTAGAAAGAGGCTATCACAGGAGCTAAGGATAGGAGCTCAATTTGAAAGCACTTGTGTAAATTCTAAGCATGACTACATGTATTCTTCAAGATGACCTCAATTTAACAGACTTTCAAGGAAAGAAAGGATAGAATATACCGACTTTACAGCTAAGGGGCCTACATTTATGTAAGATGTGTTCATGAGGAAGTCAACAAGTTTTCTCTAATAAATTATTGAAGAAATATCATGGTCTTCCTACATAACATATGCACTAGATTGAAACTTACCTCAGGGGTCACATATTTATATTTTATAGATAATTCTGAAGATTTGAAGAAGCCAGATGACAATCCTAAACTAGGAAATTTTGCTTGATATGTTTTTAGTAAATAATAAAATTTATACATTTGTTTAATAGAGTTTAGTGACATTGATTATGTAAGAAGTACTTGATTTTGTGAAATTATGACTGAAGAATTCTATGTTGAAAAAGGGCCTGTCTAAATTCTTTAGTTAGATTTACGTTACAAATAATACTTTTAAATTAATACATATGAAGAAATACATGTTCTAAAGCTCAAAAAACCCCATCCTGAAAGTGGATGATTATCATCAGCTAATTATCTAACATGATTTCATCCAAGAACTTGCACAGCTTACAGGCAAGGTCCAACTAACATCAAATAATCAGGTACCTTCCACATTCTGAACTTCCTAGTTTTCCAGCTAGCCTTTCTGCTTCATTCTTGATAATCAAAACGAAGGTCAATGCTTTTGTGAAAGACTTCCAACATTAGAGAAAACTACATAGAATGGTATGAACCTTTTTGAAGTTTAGTAGAAAGAATGTGGTATTACAATAAAACTAAAACAATACATATAGGCAAAAGAGTTCTGTGGCTTTGGAAGAACTGTGAGAGTGAATCTGTAAAGAAAGATTGAAATATGAAAGTGTTCATAATCCTAGAGGAGAGCTTGAAGATCCACTATTCAGAACTTGTATGAGTGTGTAGTCATGTAGAAAGACGAGATGTAAACCTAGCCCTCAAAGAAGTCCAAGTAAATAATGTTGAAGGTTCTTTCTTGGGTGATTGTGTGGTTAACTGGAGATAAGATATAAAGCCAGGAATATTTACAAGGAAAGGAGATAAGCAATTGCTAATAACACATTTCAATAAGTAACAGGGACGTGTTGGAAATGACTCTTCTATGCTGAAGTTTGAACTGTGGTAAAGTATGATGACCCTGAAAAACATGAGAAAATGTAGGAGTGGAGGGGATGACTCAGTCTGAACTTGTGTTAAGATCCAAGAACAATGAACAGTTCAAAGTCAGAGATGTGGGATTAATTCACAAAAAAAAAAAAAAAATAGACAAAGGAGAAGAAAGATAAAGGTGCATTTAATAGTTTCTTCATATTAACTTGTTAACCATGTATAGTCTTAAGTACTTTATCAAAACACAAATTGCCAAGGTTAACAGTCTTATTCCATAGACAAATGTCTATTATTTTTTCTTAAAAATGATATATTTATGTAGTCTATACTGACAAAAATATAGAAAGGCATTTAAATGTTAACCAACTCCAGTTTTCCTATGTCACGTGTTCCCTATGTCACATTTCCTATGTCGTGTAATCCCTGAGTAAAAATTCTGAAAAATAAATAATTTATACATGAGTTAAAAACTGCCTAATGCCTATTATTTTTCCTGTAACACAAGTGAGGTATTAACTTGGAGAATGATAAATAATTGCTAATAAATAGTATGAGAGATAAGAAGGGTAACTAATTTACTTTAAGGTAACATAGATCACAATTAATATTGCTTTGCCAGCATAAGCTTTAAAATGCAAGAATTCATTTAAGAATTCAGCAGTTGCAAAGAGCTATAATTTGCTCCCTGCTTCTATTTATCTTTGAGTTTTATTAAGACCCATTATCATAATTGATCACTTCTGAAGGGGAAGTGGAGTATAAACAAGCAGAAAAATCCTATCTGACTAGTGACTGCTTTTATAGAAAAGAAACATGAGAGGATTAGGAGAAGGAAAGCAAGGTCAGACTGCTGTTTCCTCTAAGAGAGCAGCCACTAATGGTTCACATAGGAACAGAATTTCTTATAACTTGTCAATGTTTCCTGCTTAGAATCACGTGTCTTAGCAGAGCAGTTTCCATACGACTGTCTTTGTTATTGTTAGTATTACTGCCTTTAATGAAATCAAATCAGATTTGGCAGCTAACTATTTAAAGTAGATGAATTAAGCTGGGCTTTGGAGTGGGGGTTGGGGGCCTGACTCCAAACTTCTCCTGCTTCACTTCAGCTACTCATGGCCTTTGCAACACAGGGGACATTTTCATGTCAAATTATTCCAGGGACTTTAGCATTGCACTGATCACGGTTTTTTTGCACTTAGTGCTGCAAGGACCAATGAATTCTGTAGCGACAACCTCTTGAAGAGGTCCAGTGGCCTTTTACTTTGCGGGTTCATGGCTCTAAGACAATGTCCTGTGGCTCAATGCTTCCAGCATCAGGAACTACTTGCACCTCATTCCTTATCATTGTAATCTGTACTTTGCTACAAGTGACAATCCCCTAACAATCATCAGGCTGACAAAAACTCCACGGAGATTATTCTCTGCATATTATTCTCTGGGAACTGTCAAGGGTTGCCTTATATGGCAAAGGGAATTTCCCTTTATGTGATTAAATTAAGGAGTTCAGAGTGAAGAAGTTGTCCTGGACCATCAGTGTGGGTCCTGAATATAGCAGGATTGCGTGCTATGGAGAGGGCAGAAGAGATCTGCCCTCTAACAGGAGACGTGATGGGACAGAAGCAGGATGCTGAAGTGATGCAGGGGAAAGTCGTGAGCCCTGTAAGGCAGAATGCTTCCAGAAGCCACGAAGAGGGAGGGGAATGAACAGGGTTTAGGGTCCTCAGAGAAACCAGCTCTGCTGACACCCTCACAATAGCCTCCAGTTCTGTAAGAGTATAAATCTGTGTTGTTTTAGCCGCCACATTTAGGTACCTTGTTATAGCAGACATAGAAGTCTAATACCTATCTTATTAATATAGTGATAAAAATAGTGAACTTGTGTTGTTTATATCAAAAATACATCTTTATAAACATGGTACTATACATTATTTCTAGACTACTTCATAGCATTTTTAGTTCTTTTACATTATCTCATTTCATTCTCAATACAATTTTGGAAAGTAGGAAAGATAATTATACCTGTTTTATTACTGAAAGGAATTGAAGTTCAGAAAAATTATGACTTGCATTTTTTTGACTCCTTGCCTCATGCTTTTCTCTCTGTAAGGTCTTTTTTTTTAGGAAGATATTAGAAAAATATCTGTAATGAACTAGATATATATGCAACATATATTTAATAAACTATATAGTTTACACTTACCTACGAGAAGGCAATTGGTTTCTATACTTAAGAAAAAAGGAAAAGTCATTTTGGAGAAACAAAAGAACTTGTACTGTACTTTAAATCTGCATTAGGTAGAACTTTATCGATTGACACATGTCATATTCTTTCCAAATAAGAAATAATTGAGCAGAATATTCACCTCTTATGGTTTGTATGTAGATCCCCCTCCCAAAGCCTCACACATTAATGGTGGAGCTTTCATTACTGGCTAACTAGGGTATGTGAGACCAGGAATAAGGGTGTGTGGTAATGGATTAGTACACTGGATTGATTTAGCTCATATCGTGGTGTGGATAATGGAATCCACATCCTCGGTGTGGGAGACACTAATCTATAGCCTGAATGGAATACAAAGGGAGACAGGGAGGGCAGGTTTGCTGCTGCTGCTTTGCTCTTTGCCCCATACATTTCTGCCTCCCTTTTGCTTTGCCATGAGCCGTGTCTCCTCTGTGAAACCCTTCTGCATGCTGCTTTGCTTCAGAGCCACCATCTGTGGCCTGGAACCCATACAAACTATGAACCAAGTAAACCTTTCATTTTTTAACTTTGGTGTTGGGTATTTTGTCTCAGCAATGAGAAGACATCATCTGAATCAATTAAGGCATCATCTGAATATGTACATCTTTAATAATATAGTTTATAATTTGGGAACACAGTGAAACCTAAAATAAGACCATAAATTTAGATTCTAGGATACAGTTAGTTTTAATCTTGAAGATATATAGCATTAAATGAGAAGAAGAAAACCCTTGCTTAAAATGTGGGCCACAAGTATTCATTGTTGTCATGATTTTATATTTCTAATATCATTGAAGGAGAGGGAAGAATTCAGAAATTAGAATAAAAGGTACATTATTAGAAGGCAATAAAGAGCTATAACTTTGCCTATTTTATTTTTCTGCTGGGTCTACAAACTGTACTAAGCAGGCTATCCCAATGACATGCTTCGTTCCAATTCTATGGTCAACCAAATTCTATGGTCTGCAATGACAAACACTGTGGCTGAGCAAAAGTATGAAAAGTCCACACTGTACCTTGGCAAATGTCACCCACTGGAAAACTGCAAGTAAACAATGATGAAGAATCTTAAGCTTTCCAAAGGTTGCTAGAGCAAAATATGTATGGATTTTGCCTCAAGTGTGTTCCTACAATAGAATGCTTCCATGTTTCTTTTCTTTCTTTTTTTTTTTTTTTGACCATTATTTAGCAGAAAATAGTGTAAGGAAACACTTTAGAGAAGTTTTGAAATATGAAGCACAAAAAAGCTTTTATTGGGGCCAGAGATTTAGCTCAGTGGTTCCAGCACCTGTCTTGCAAGTGCAAGGGCCTGGGTTCCATCCCGATAACCACATACAACAATGCTGAGTGTGGAGAGGCCTAGGCAGGAGGATTGCTGTGAGTTCAAGGCTGAACTAAAAAAGTGAGACCCTATCTCAAATAAATAAATAAATGAAAAAAGGCTTTTATTTTTTGAAAGTATATAACTTCAGCAGAAACTCTTTTAACTCTGTTACTTTATCATCTAGAACTGATTTTATTTGAGTTATTTTCAGGGAAGCCAAATCTGCTGTGCTATGTCATGGCGAGAGCTCACAGGAAAACCCATCTCATTTGAGAAAACATTATAAGAAAGCTGAATATATCTGAGCACTCAAAAGATAGAGTAGAAATTGCAGAATCTATAAAAAAGCACCAATATCTTACAGGATTTTTATATGAAAAAAATTTATTACAATAAATATGCCTTATTGTCCACCCTACCTCATAATCTTGTTTTGGTCAGTTGAAGAAGAAAATTTCAAATCTATGTAGATAAACAGCTAATAGGCAATAAATAGGTAATATTTTAGTCTGATGATGCTCTGCATTTAAAAATAATTCTGCATAGTTTTTTTTAAATTTCTCTGTAGTTCAAACATTAGCAACCTAATTACTACTAGTCTCCCCTGGCTGGTGAAACATGCAAAATGCATAGCTCTTCAGACCATTTAAAACTTCATTTATGATCAAGAAATTTTTTCAAAATATATCATAAAATATAATATGTAATGATATTTTTATTGCATATCATTTATTTTATGGCATTTGTCTCAGATATTGGCTTAATATTTCAAGACTGTCAATATTTTTGTTCGTCAAATGGGATCTTACATCCATTCACAAATACTATTTGTGGCTGTATGTCCTTTAACATTACATCTCCCCTCCAACCCCCTGCCAAATAGAATATTTCAGCTTATTGAAAACTAAAAATTTCCAACCCATCCAAACTTATTGTCATATTTTATAAACATACTTGAGGCATATGCTGCAGATATTAGGCAAATGGGTTGTTTATCTGCAAAAATAATGACTTTCTCTTGTCTGACACATTTAGGCTTTACCTGGATTCTAGATTGGTACCAGTATTTCCAGAAAAGTCTGATATTTAATCAGATTTTTAATACATTTGACAATTTTGTGACATTTTGGAAAACCTATTCTGAAGGATCCTGGTTTCTATAATTTCTTTTCAATGTGTAATGCTGACTTCAACACATTTTGGTGATGGATCCATACTTGCTGTCTTGGCAGTTGTTGACCTCAGTGCTTGCACACTGCTAGTACAGATGTCATTACATTTCTGCCAACATTTTTTATGGTTTGTTAAAAATAGATCTAAACAGTAGCAAAAAATCCTTGTGTTGTTTCTCTTCACCTGCATATGCTGCATATATAACACAAGTCGAAAGCAGAAACATATGTCCTCTCATTCACAAAAACAGTAAATATGAGTTATGAATCCTAGTCTATAAATGCATATGCACACAGAATACAAAGATTTAGTATAAGAGTTTCTATACCAATCCCCCATTCAACAAGGTGAAAGTATTTGTTATCTGAGTGTTTCTTCATATTCTCCAAGCTTATCAGAGTTCTCAGTGAGCTTATGAGGCATTAGGTGTTGGTCTATTGACCTTCATTAGTGACAACTGAGATAATTCTTTCAAGTACAGACTATAATCTTTCTCAGGTCTGGGGTCCTGTCGCTGCTATGCCTGCTGTCTTCAGGCACACAGGAGTCTGCACGTGAGACCCACAGTCAGCTCACCATGGCAGAGTCCCCAAAAGTCGCTCAGTCTCTTCTGAGGCAGGTCCCATCCTTTCCGGGGCCAGCGCAGGTCTTAGGGCTCTGAGAAGCTCTTTCCACTCCTTCTCTTCTTTCATCATTTCTATCTTCTACCTTGTCCTTTATTTTTCTTTCCTCCTTGAGATAATTTTTAAAAATCTGAACAGAATGTCTTTTTTCCCCTGCGTGCTATTTAAGAAATAAAAATTTTTCAGTTTTTAAGTTTTCCAGGGGGAATTTGAGAAATCATTCATTGATTATGTACTAAATGTCATCCAGTCTTTTATGGATGATTAGCAGTTAGCAAAAAACAAAACAAAACAAAACAAAACAAAAAAAACAAATTCTTGTGCTTATAGAACTGATGTTTTTATGGAAGAAGTGGAAAATTAACAACCATTTTGAAATTAGTTTGAAATACAATGGACCCTCAAGTTATTACTAGACTGACATACCAACTACTTGGGTTATGGCTGAAATTGTAGTTTTATTTATGAACAAAGGCTTGAGTTCCAGCCCAAATACTGACTACATATGCTTCTACAAGTTCTGAGATACAGATTTAAGCCTTAAAGGGCTCTGAAAGGAACATTACAACACCCTTTCCTGTGTGGGGCTGAGTTTTCTGTGTGGGCCAGTGTTTCTCTATGGACACTGAGTTCTGCCCAAATATATGAAAAAGACTTGGAAGGCTGTCTAGAGGAGCCTGAACCTCCAAACAACCAACCTGAGGTACAATCAACCTATATGAACAAATCAAGTTTATAAATCAAGAGTCTACTGTATGAGAGTGTTTACATTTTAAAATTATCATAAACTGACATTAAGGCTACTGAAATGACTCTCCCTCACTTCAAACACACATCCCATTATTCTTGCCTCTGTCTGAAGCAGCTATGTAATGTTCTTTCCTGAGTGTCTCTTGCTGTGGTATTGTACCTTCCTCTAGGTCAGAAGAGATTCAAAGCATTTACATTTCAAAGACTGTTTGACTTTGGAGAAGACCAAGAAGTGGCCCTGTGCAGATCCAGTGAATAAAGTGGATGAGGACACACTGTAAAGGTTTTGATACAAAGTGTTGCTGATCAACAAATGATGATAAAATATGGTAAATATTTAAATTTTAAAAATTAATACAAAAAAGAAACGCCCCTCATAAAACCCTACATGCTAGCTCTCTCTTCAAATAGAGCCTATCCCATCATCCTTAGTAATGTATCTTTTGATATAACATTTTTTCATTTATACATTCATACTTTTGGATAAAATATGAGTTATATATTTTATCAATGCTGGGGAATGAAAACAAATATAATAAATGGGTAAGTGGTGGTGAGCTTTCTGCAAGTTAAATTTTTATGAATAAAATAATGAATTGGGAAAGAAAAACTAGTAAGTGTGATAGTATTCATATGCAATGGAGTTAGTTAATGTTAGAAAAATCAAGCAGGCCTAAGTGATTGGAACCAAAAGGGCAAAGGAAGCTGGTAATATAACAATCTAAAGATGGGGGTGGTTTTTTTGTCTCCTTGTACATTGTCCCATTTCTAGATTTAGTACAATACTGACTATGGGAAAAAAGATAAAAACATCACTATAAAAACAGAAATAACTGAAAGGGGACAATGTTGAGATTGTAACAAAAAAGTAAGGAAACAAATTTTATATATATAGGGGGGGTGGTAGGGTGGGTGGGGCTATGGGAAAAAATGAGAATTAAGTTGTGTCTTATACTGGTACAAATCCCCATTATGGAGTGCAATCATGATGTGTATATTTAATGTACCAATAAAGATAATTAAAACAAAACAAAACAAAACAAAAAAACCCCCCAAAACCGCCCCCAGAAATAACCAAGTATTTTTCTAGATCAACAAAACCTCCCCAGAATTTCAATTAGTACTTACATAGATGCTAATCCTTTTTGAAATTATTGATACTTCAGACTCCTAAGAGTGGGGCACTGTATTAACCTGCATCTTAAACTTATTGTGATGTTAATTTTCAGCATTTTTCTGCTTGTCTTTCAAATGTAATGCGTTGAAGTGATCTTAGTCATTATTTACTCTATTGTAGGAATATTCAGTTAGTTGCAATAAATGAAAAGGAAGCTGATGCTATAGTTGTTTATCTTCCTCATTCTATGTTTAAATATGTTATAAAAATGATGTAGGGCTTAGCATACAATTGAGAAAAGGTGTACAAAATAACATTTGTTACACAAAACCATTACACTTTCTAATTTTTGAGAAAAGGTTTATGAAAATTTGAAGTCTCCTCTTTAGTCATACTCTCATCAGTGTGGTTGAAGAAGCAGGCCCTGGATAGTTGGGTAAAACTTGTCCTGTTTAAATATATCTGAGGTATAATCAGAGTTTATTTTTAAACTTTTCCTATTTGTGGTGATAGCTTTACTCTTTAGAATAATTATTTTAACTCTAGTAAAAACAAATAAATTTTGTATGCATAAATTTAACCAGAATGTTTATTAAAAACATAAACTTTAGATACTCTAAAAATATTAAAAGCTCCAAAACCAATTATAATGACAAATGCAGCATTATTAGGACTTAGTAGTTATATGCTTTCTTGTACTTGTATAACACTCAAAAATATGCATGAAGCTTGCTCAGACACATGCTAACCCCTCTGCATACCTTCCATGAAAAAATTTTCAGAGAATAATTGAGGAGATGAATATATTTAACCAGATTTAAAAATTGCAAGATGCATATACATGTACTTTGAAATATAACATGGTACCTTTTTTAATAGGTAAAATTTTTATCTCAATTGGAAATAATTTATATTATGTATTATAATGATGGTATTATGTTTACTACTTTAGTAGATATGTTCTCATTCTTTTTTGTGTTTCTTGTTAGCTTGTTACCTTGCTATTGATACCTTTGATTTTCCTGAAATATAGTTAGTTCATGTAGAACTTGACCAAAGTTTTGATGTTTGGGGCACTTAAACTAATAATTCTACTACTTAAAAATAACTAATATTTAAAAAATACAATAGAATTGTATGCTGTTAATGAAATTATGCAATACAGTTCTCAACTAACTGAAGCCAAATATGAAAATATGTTATATGTTGACATTTACTGAGAAAATGACATTTTCTGAAAGTTTTACATGGGATATATTCAACAAATATCATTTTTGTTTCTAACATGTACTTATCATTACTGTATTAAAAAAACAATATCTTTAAATAATTCAAATTGAAATGAATAATTAGCATTAATTATTGATATTTTAGATACTAAATTCCATATTTGTTATTCATACAATTTTAAAAAATTATTAGGCACAATCAAGAAGTTGGAAAGTAATCTCAGTAAAATGAAGAATAAAATCTAATTTATGCTTCTTTAAAACTTGATCAGATTTGTGAACAACTTTTAAAATGTGTGGACCAAGTGAGAGAGAACACTTATCAACTCTAAGTTTTTCAGAGATCCAACAAATTCCAATAGACTCAGTGTGGATTCATATCCAAAGACACCATAGAAAATGCTTGACAGCAGAAAGAGATAAGAAAACATGAGTCTGGGCAGGGATTTAGCTCAGTGCTTCCAGCACCTGCATTGCTAGTGCAAGGACCTGAGTTCAATCCCTAGGGATAATATATCACAGTGCCAGGCATGGTGGCTCACACCTGTAATCCCAGCACTCAGGAGACAGAGGCAGGAGGACTGCTGTGATGTGAGTCTGAGGCTTGCCTGGGCTACCTAGTGAGTTCAGAGGAGCCTGAGCTACAAAATGAGACCCTGAATAAACAAACAAACAAACAAACAAACAAAAAAAAACAAAAGAAAAGAAATCATGAGTTTGCCTCCTTTATATGAACACATAGAGGCCTGACACAAAACATTACATATAATTATGGTCTCTGTACCTCAAAACTTACATGATCTTGGGGAAAATAATTTTAATTAGAAGAGCTTCATCAAAATCTTAGAAAATTGATTTATTCATGTTTTAATATAGGATTAAGGTAAACAGAAGAGTTTTGAGTCTTTGTTGAATTCATTTCCTCACCTGTCTATATTGTAATGCTTCAGTCAGCTTTGCCATTTTGGTACAGTACCAACACATGTTGTGAATGAAACAGACAGAAGAGTTCATTGAAAAATGTGAAGATACATTGCAGGTTTTAAATGATCATCAGCTCAATGGACTGAAGTCCAAAGGAAGAGTGGAGAACAAAGGAAAGGTTCCAGTGTCCCACACTTGGTTGAAGGGGTTGGTCTTAATGAAATAAGAGCTTTTATAAGAGAAATTACATGCAACAGGACAAGGACAGACAATTCTATGATTGAAAGACAGAGATTGTGAGTCTTGAGAACAAGTAA
This sequence comes from Petromus typicus, assembly GCA_004026965.1. Taxonomy (NCBI): domain Eukaryota; kingdom Metazoa; phylum Chordata; class Mammalia; order Rodentia; family Petromuridae; genus Petromus; species Petromus typicus. The sequence goes on from PVIR01011746.1 coordinate 13,624, forward strand.
TATAAACTTTATTTACAAGTACCCACTTTTTTATGCACCACAAAGGGGAAAGAATGGGGCCAGTGCTGGAAGATTCCAGAATTGCCCAAGGCAGTCAAAAAAAGTTGTTATTCTTTAATCCCTGCTTTGAACCCAAAATTTAAAGGAAGTTGGGGTTAATTTAGTTCACGAGTTTAAGAAATTCAGTCCATGATGAGTTGGCTTCAAGTCCAGAGTACTCTGGCACAAGGACATGTAGTAGGGAGCTACTGATTCTTAGCAGCAGTAGCCAGAGCAGGGGAGCCGTTCCAGGGAAGGAGAGGGACCAGGGACTATTGCCTGGCGCCATGCCTTTGTGACCCACACAGGGTGCTCCACTAATCCTTTGGCCATTTCTTAATCCTTCAAGGGGATATGCAAGTATCGGGATTAATGGGCCCTCTTTCCAAACCACAAATCTAATATCACTCTTTCACTGAAAAACAAATGAACAAATAAGCAAACAAATACTTTTAGAAAAAGGCCAATGTTCTTTAAGTATGGTACATAGGAGCAGAGTAATCAGACTCCAATATCATTTTGTAGCTATATTTTCAGTTGTAATTTTTTCTCCTCATCGGATCAGTTTATTCTGGAATATTTGTTATTTGAAGAACTCATTGAAATTTTGACTCAGTCATATCTTTTCCTCCATTTTCTATAGTTTACATGTAAGTGTTTCAGCCAAATTACTCTATTAAATAGTAACAATTCCTCTGACTATACTATCTCAACCTAACTTAACAACTTTGCCTATTGTTAGAGCAGTATTTATTCTCTGCTGTGTCCTTATTAATAGCATTTGGTTTTCCACAATACTCCCATGTTTCTCATAAGAAAACAAACAAATGAAAAAACATTGCCCAGACTCACTCACATTTAGGTCTGGCCCAGAATAGACAATAAGACATGAGTGACAATTACCTAGCAGCACTGACAGAAATACTGTATTTTCACCTTTTTCAGGTGGTAAAGATGGCAGATAAAATAATTAAGGGACATGGGTCCCACTGTAGCACTATGAGATGCTGTACTTCCAGATTTCATGCAACATATGACAGATTAATCTAGTGTGTTTAAACATTCTTTGGGTATAGTTCATGTTTTTCTGCTTTATAATCATTTATTACTGTTTGAATTAGATTCACTCAAGTAAATATTCATAAAATACAACTTCATTTACTGCTTTATGCAAAAAATATCTAGCACAACAGGTGGACATTTACTAACAATGGCAAAGTAATTGCTATTACTAGTAGCTTCATTATGGTAACAAGATATTGATGTCTCCCATCAGAAAAGCTGGCAAGTGTTTTAATAAATGTGTGGGTTATGGATTAATTAAAATAATTTATATAGAATATAGACCCTAGTTTTAAAAATTTATATCTTTATTGGTACATTATGAATGCATATCATCATTGCATTCAACATTGAGTGTTTGTACTAGAATATGACATGACTTGATTTTCATTTTTTCCCTTTACCCCCACCTTGCAACCTCTACATACATAAACGTTGTTTCCTTTTTTCTTTATTACTGTCACATTCTTTTCCCCCTCATTATTTATCCCTAAACTGTCTTTCCTTTCAAATATTTTCTAGTTCACAATATCAACTACATATTTTACAACTCATTTACATCTTCATTTTTTCATAACAGAGAAAAAATATGATATTTACACATCTGTGACCTATTTATTTCACTTATGAGGATGTCCTGAAGGTACATCCATTTTCAAAAACGGGCATTTGAAATGAACAGACACTTTTCAGAGGAAGAAGTAAGAGCAGCTAGAAAGTATATGAAGAAATGTTCAACATTATTGGTCATTCGAGAGATGCTGATGAAAACAACACTGGGATTTCATCTCACTCCACAAAGAATGGCTGCTATTTCAGAATTAGCCAGCAACAAATGTAGGCGAGGCTGTGGAGAAAAAGGAACTCTTCCCCACTGTTGGTGGGAATATAGACTCATGCAACCTCTGTGGAAATCAGTGTGATTTCTCAAGAAGCTAGGACTGGAGGTCTCATTTGACCAGGCCACCACTCTGCTAGGTATATACACAAAAGAATTAAAAGATTCATATCATAGTGAAATACATACACCTATGTTTATAGCAGCTCAGTTTGTGATTGCTAAATCTTGGAAGCAACCAAAATGTCCATCAACTGCAGACTGGATAAAGATATGGTTCTTTTATAGAATGGAGTATCACTCTTCCATTAAAAATGATAAGATAGACCCTATTTTTGTATTATCATAAGGGAGATCAACCATCAAATGGCCTTTTAATCATGATAAGTCTTAGAATTTTAAAGGAGGCACAACAATTACTTGACTCAATATGAAATTCTTTCCTTTAAGTTAAAAAATGAGGGTCAGATACATATGTGTAAGAATTACCAAAACACTACCAGCAGCACAGAAAGGATAAGAAGGCAGGCAGGGCTTCTAATGTTGCCCAATGACAAACAGGTCAACTCACTCCAAAATGTCAGTAGAAGTCACCTGAATAAGGAGAAAACAACATTCTGACACTTCTCAGAAAGGGAGATGCTGGTAGGTACTCAGTGAAGATGTTAATCCCAACTCCTCCCAAGGAAATCTAATCTCATGCTTTAAATAATGTATGTATCAAAGTAATAATCAGATATTACATCGACTAGAACATAAATAGAAATATAGTAGGGATCTAAATTTCTGGAATACAGCCACAATGATTTAGAAACTGACAGTAGTAAATTCATAGACAAGAAAGGGATAAAAGTCTCAAATTAAACTGCCATCAGAAAAGAATATAAGATAGAAAAATACCACATAAGTAGAAAGTAGGAAATAAGGTAGAACATAAATTAATACAATTTAAAATAATAAAAGAAACTTAATGAAACAAAGTAGTACTTGTTCAATATAGCCAATTAAATGGGAAAAGCTAAAACAATTCTGAAAAAATAAAAATGAAAACATAAATTAATGATATAAAAATAAATTAGGCTCTCGTGGCATCAAAATAATAAAATAATACTATCTGTAAATTATGGAAAAATTTTACAAAATAGAAGAAACAAATCAACTTCTCAGAAAACATAACCTGTTACAATGCATCTATTATGAAATGAATCATTTTAATAACCTTATAACTCTCAAGGAACTTGAATTTATAATATAGATATACCCCATTGTAATATCAAAAGACCCAGATAGTTTCTTTGGATAATTCAAAACAATGTTTAAAGAATAACAAATACCAATGCTATACATTCTATTTCAGAGATTAATAGAGGAATGTACATTCCTCTTGTATTCTTGAAGCTTGTATTGTTCTGATACCAAAGTCAGAGAACATTATAAAATAGAAAATTCTAGTGCAGTAGCTATCTTAAATATCAATCTCAAAATTATTTACAAGATAATAAGCAGAATTATATAATATATGAGAAGAATTGTATTTAATTATTAATAGAGGTTTATTTCATTAATATATGATTGATGCTAATATGATCACATATTAATCAATAGAGCCCAATATTGCAAAAGACTAGAGAGAAGTCATGTAATCCTATCAGTACAATATAAACATTCAACAAAATCCCGTGTCATTCATAATAAAACTTTCAGAAAAATCAGAGATTTTGTTCATTACACAAAAGCATCAATAGAAAAAGAAACCTTAACATTTGGCATTCTACCTAGTGGTTGCAGACTAATGGCTGAAAACACATGATATTGAGAACTGTATGAGTGAGAATCTGGCAAAATGTTCTTTTTAGCTGGACAGAGTTGGACAGAGCAGTGAAGCAGAAACAATAATGTCTATTTGAAAATGACATGAAGGTTATGTACAGAATCTCAAGGGATATATCAATAAAAGCCTAGAACTAAGCAGAAAGTAACAGGATAGTGGGGTAAACATAAAATCTTCAGTTTTATTTTTAATTTTTTAATCTTTATTGGTACATTAAATATACACATCATGATTGCACTCCATAATGGGGATCTGTACCAGTATAAGACACAACTTAATTCTCATTTTTTCCCATATCCCTACCCACCCTACCACCCCCCCATATACATAAAATTTGTTTCCTTACTTTTTTGTTACAATCTCAACATTGTCCCCTTTCACCTTATTTTACACTGAGAATTTTCTATTTCACAATATATAACATACAATGCTAGGACTCATTTACATCTTAATTTTCTCATACCAGAGAAAAGATGCGATATGTACCTATCTGTGCCCTATTTATTTCACTTATGAGGATATCCTCAAGGTATGTCCATTTAAGTAGAAATGATTCAAACTTATCATTTTATTTTTAATATTTTTATGAATACATGTTAACAGTAAAACAGCACACTGAGTTACATAGAAACAAAAGCAGACAAAAGAGAAAGAAAAAGAAAAAGAAAGATATTTGGGGTAAATATGTCAAAGCATGTATGGGAATCATATGTTTAAAATTACAAAATTCTGGAGAAATAACATATATAAACTAAATAAAGGGAGATGCATGCCCATTTCCATACACTGGAACACTAAATCTACTAAAGATATCCAGGGACTCAAATTATTATGAAAGTGAAATATAATTTTTATCAAGCAATAGTTTTTGTAGATACAGAAATAATTATTCTAGAAGTAGAGTACCAAGTGGATAAGAAGAGCTAACGTAAAATTATAGAAGAATGAAATGGGAGGAATAGTTATTTGATGACTTAAAAAGTTATGGTCATCAATATTGCATTTATTGTCAGAGAGATATGTACGTATCAGTGAGACACAGCAAAGAATACAGGAACAGACTCAAACACACAGAGCTGACTCATTTTGGCAAAGGTGCAGAGTAGTAATTGCATTCAATAAAAGATGCTGGAACAATTGGATATTTGTAAGAAGAATAAATCTCACAGTCAGAAAGAATATTACTTCCAATGATACATAGATTTTAAAAAATAAAACTATAACAGTTTTAGAAAAAACAGCAGAAAATCTTGGGATCCAAAATTCAAAAACAAGTGCATTAGAATTCACAAGAAAGCACAATGCACTAAAAATATCAAACTATACCTCGTCCAACTGAAACAAAACACAACTATTTGTTCTGTGAAAGATCTCATGAACAGAATGAAAAACATGCAGAAAACACTGTCTGCACTTGGGTCTAGAATGTACAAAGAGGTCTCTGGACTCAATATTGTGAATCAAATGATCCAATTATGAAACTAGCAAGAGACAAAAAGAAAAAAAAAACACCAATGAGAATACACCATCGGCAAATAAGCATGCGAAGAGTTAACACCATGAGCTATTGAGCAAGTGCACTTTAAAATGTGGTTCTTTTATAGAATAGGCATTACTCTGCCATTAAAAATGATAAGATTGAGTCATTCATACTCAAATGGATCTACCCTGAGGACGTCCTTATAAGAGAAATAAACAGGTTACAGATATGTAAATATCATATCTTTTCTCTGGTATGAGGAAATTAAGTTGTTAATGATTTGTTGTATGTATAGTTGATAATGTGAAATAGAAAATATTTAAAAGGGAAGAGAGTGTAGGGGTAACTAATGAGGGGAAAATGAATGTGGTAATAATAAAGAAAAAAGGAAACAAATTATGTATATAGGGAGTGGTGGATTGCAGGATGGGGGGAAATGGGAAAAAATGAGAATCAAGTCATGTCATATTCTGGTACAAACCCTCAATGTTGAATGCGATGATGATGTGTATTCATAATGTACCAATAGAGATTTGAATAAAAATAACTGATAATATTTGATGTAAAGGACCTAGAATTTTTCATAAACACGCTTATTCATCCTTCAATTCTGAGACTGTATTAAGCTTGTTAACGTGAGTAACTCTATCATGATATATTGTTATAGTTTTGAAGTCTTGTCCCCTAAGGCCATCTAGATAGAATTCACAGTGAGATTTCGAGGCATTATTACCTAAAACTACATGTGAGTCTTCGACGATCTCATAATTGACGTGACTAATTGACGTGACTGAAACAATAGACAATTTGTAGAAAGTAGAGAAAAATCATCAATGGGAAATAAAATTACTAGTTTCACCTACTATTAAACTTAAATTTGATCAAAATGTCTTTTGTGTTTCCCAAAAGCCAAGAGCCACATAAACAATAAAATATCACCAGCAAGTGAATTCTCATTGTTGAAGATAATTATACTTCTTCCCTGCATCTAGGGCTCAATTTCTCAAGTCCTGAAAGTTTTGCACATTTTTAAAACCCATTATTTGTCCATGAAACACAAAGAAAATATCTTTCACCCTCAAACAAATAATTATTTCTCTTTCATTCTATTTTATTTTTTGTGGTACTAAGACTGAACCTAGGGCTTTGCCAATGCCATGCGAGTAGCCTACCACTTGATATATTCCCCTCCACCAACTCTATATTTATTTTTTAACATCTGATTCAGTAAAATAGCACTTTCACCTCAGAAATGTCATGTCAACATTTGTTTGGGGCAGTAAAACTTGTGTCTCTCTCTATATGTAAAAGAGCAATATATTTTTTCCAGTGAGAATCTTCCATATATAGTTTAATTTCACTTTGTTCCGAATAACTTTTTACTTATAGTGGATGGAAATCAAGTACTTTGCACTGAGCTACAATCTCTGCCTTTTTTTTTCTTTTTATGTCCTTTCCTTCTTTTGCTTTTTTGCTCTTTTTGAAGCAGAATATCCCTTATTTACTAAGCTTCCCAGGCTCAGGCTGAACTCCTACGTGGAATCTCCCATCTCAGTTTCATCAGAACTGGTCTGACAGGTGGTTACCAGGTGAAAAATTTAGTTTTTCAAGAAAAATAAAATAAGCGTAAAAAAAAAAAACTTGAATCAGTCATAAGTATGTGGGATTAAGGGAGAACATGAACAGTTATTCTATTATTTCTGTTCCATACTTCTGAAAAGATTAGAAAAGAGTCAATGCTGCTAATAATGAGTATTTCAGGTTGTTGTAATTTTAGTCAAGAAAGCTTTCTTTCTATTCAAAATAGACAAATCTGGACATGTGACATACCAATGATATTACCTTTTACAGAGAAAATAATCCATACATATAAATAAATGTCTATGTAGTTGCAGATATATAGATATATGTCATGATATCTCTACAAAATTCGTAGAAATTTATCTTGTCTTTCAAAGGTCAAGCTGGAAGCAGTAGCTAGCAAGACTTTGTATCACAGAAGTGTTGTTTTGCTCCATAACATAGTGGACCATACTCAACAATAAAACTTTTTAAAAACCTTGAAAATAAAGCCACAGTTTTAAAATCATAGTGTCGTTGGCTTCCTTTTCCCCAAGGGCATCGGAACACTTAAATTCACTTCCAAGGGAGAACGTGAGGGACTGTCATTGAAACATTCCAGTAGAAGCTCTTTGGCTTCCTTTAGGGTTTTCTGTGCTTTGTCTAATTTTAAAAACATTTTCTCCCTTAATGTGTGAACACAAAATGAAATAAAAGGACCTTTTCTTTTTCTCTAATAAAGAACAAACATTTTTTGTTAAAAAATTGTCCTCTTTTTGATTGGTGGTATTTTTACTAGATATTTTGTTGGTTCTATTAAAAAGAAAAAAACTTGTGCAATTAATTTTATAAAATTTTACACTAAAATGGCTTTTGTATAGTCATATGATAGAAAAGAATGGTATTTCCCTTTCTGTGTTTCTTCTTCAAGAAAAGCATTTCTATTATTTCATTGTCAATATGCAAAAACTACCTGAAAATTTGACAATTTATATTACCATCCTCCTGCACTGCCATTTTAAAGAACAGAGAAATTCATATTCAGTTTTGTCAACTCACTTACTTATTTTTATCCATGTCTCTAACTTTTCCAAAAAATTGATATAATAAAAAATATTGTATTCTTTTCAATTAGAGTAGAAAAATTAAGATAATAAAAATCAAATAATCTTGCCCAAAAATGCATGGTAGGAGAAAATGTTGTTATGTAGAACAAAATGTAAACTCATGAGCTCTTACAACAAAGACAAAGAGGAGAATATCTTGAATTACTTTAAGAATTATAGTATTTTAGGGCCGGGGAGTTAGCTCAGTGGTTCTGGCACCTGTCTTGCAAGCGCAAGGACCCGGGTTTGATCCCCGGTAACCACGTACATATACTGGGCATGGAGACTCACGCCCAGCAGCAACCAGTACCACATAGCACAGTGCCGGGCGTGGTGAAAAGAATTATAATATTTTACCCAAGTAAAATGAAGTGAAGTCCTTAGATAAATTTGTTATGTGAATACACAAGACACTATCATCTTTAACAAAATGCTTATGAAATCTGCAGAAACGTGCATCCCATGAAGTATTTGCTAATTTTATATTTTAGAGAATTTATGCAAAAGTTTACTCATGACTATAGAATGTCCTTAGTAGAACTAAATTTGTGATCCTGATTTTTCCATTGTTATCTTTTGCTCTGTGGATTAACCACAGACCAGCTCCCTACTACTCCATTTTAAAGATGCAATACAGCTCTCTAAAATGGAAATGTTTGGTTTTTAAACCATTGTAACATCTGGGGCATTTACAACCTTCATGTAGAGCTCATTTGACTATCTGATAAGATGTAATTAGGATAAAATGGCTTAGCCATTTAGACAAAGGCCTTCCCAATTACCTGAACCTAAAATTCTCCTATCTGAACAAAAACTGTTTTACTTCTCAGTGGAAGTAATGCAAACAAAAAAAAATCACTCTGCACAGGGGAATCATTTGCCTTAGTGGCTCACAAAAATTTTGATAAGAGAAAAGTAATGAAGGCAAATTGAGGATGTGAGGAGATAAAGGAGCAGAGGGTGTGCTCGTACAGTCAGATTCATTTAAGATAATCTGTTGGTTTCATGGATAAAATATAGATTTATGAATTATAGCTTCAAAGCTTCTTGTTATTGTGATGGTTGGTTTCTGAAAGATTGAATCAGGACCAAGACAATTTGTGTAATTCTCATACAGGCTCACGTGGAGGCACCACCAAGGAGAGGAATAGAAGGTGAAGATAGGATGCTACATTCTGTAGGGGCCGATGTCAAAACGGGTCCTTTGTGGACAAGGGAGGGTTAGTTAGGGAATATTTTATCAAAGCTTGATACAACGAACGATCGTTTTGAGCTGGAAAATGCATTCAATTTATTAGTTAACTGCTAAACTTTAAACCCGCTACTATCTGCCCAGGTAATTTAGAAATATTATTCACACATAGACTTACTTACTTGTACAGTAAATAAGGAAGTAGTTACTAATTAATATCAGACCTATCCTTTTGAACTGTTGAAGAAACAGAAGCGTGGAGAAGCTCTTCATATTTCCGTTGCTCGCTGGTAATGAGACAAGGGGTTATGGTTCTCACCACCCATTTGTTTAATCTCTACAGCTGAACAGTTGAGCACTGTTAGGAGTCTACCCCTCTCTAAATATTCACAAGTAGGAGAGATAGATTTTAGTTTAGGAAAATGTTAGGGTTTAGCTCTAGAATCTCCCACAGATGGCTCATGGCCACTGAGAAATCAGAGCTGAAAGTCTGTTAGGAGTGAGTCTTCCTCAGAAGAGGAGGGTCACTGAGTGCATAACCTGGAAGGGTTTACTCTCCCTTCTTGGCTGCTCACTTCCCCTTCTGCTTCCTAGTTGCCGTGGGTTGAGGCCCTTTCCCTCTGCTGTCCTATTTCTGCACTGAAGCCTGAAAGTTGGAACCAAAATCCAGCTCTCCTCTTTCAGTTGTGAGTGTTGGGTATTTTGTGCAAGCAACCAGAAAGGGCCTATGACTGAAAGTATATCTAGTAATACATGACTTGAAGTCTCAAGGTAACAAACCTATCTCTATGAATTTTATGATATATTTTATTATAGATTAGATATTTTAAACAGCAGACCTAAGGAAACCTAGGTTTGAAAGCTTTACTTATATGCTGCTCTTATATACCAGGAGAAGCAATATATATTCTAAAATTAATTCACTACCATTCTATTATTGAGAAGAAAAAATAGAGAGGAAAAATAAACAGAAAGGAAATGAAAGGCCTTAAAATATTCAGAAAAAATGAATCAAAGGGCAGGAAAAAAAGTAATGAGGTAAAAATGGCCTCGTTATAAAATCAGTACAGCAAAGATTGATGGGCCCTCTTTTTGCTCTTTGCTAAAAGCAATAAATGAGTAGGTAGATTAAAAACAGGAGGAAAAGAAATCAGCAAACTAATATAATAATTTTATAATCATGTAATGAAATAAAAATCTTCATAACTGCTGTAGTTGCTAAAATATTTTTGAGTTCAGTACCATATCAAAGGCTTTACATAGCTTTGACATGTATTTTCACACTTCTTTAACCAATCTGTGTTATTTTCAAGCATGTAACAATCTGCGGTAAGTGCTAATTTCAGCCATTAAAATGTCTATATTAGGAAATATTCACAACCTAACAAAGTGTATTTAATTCTTACACAATGTAAAGTGTTAGTATAACTACCAATGCATAGTATTTTAAAATTTAAACAACGAATTCAAGATCAAATTTCTCCTTTTGATACAAATTAGCTTCTTCATTCAATAGCTATGATGCTGAGGGGAAAAAAACAAAGAAGAAATTTAATAGGATAAAAAAGGAAATAAAAATATGAACGTGGTGTGTATATACAGATATATGTATTTTATTCTCTGTACACATGTTATGTTTAGGCATAAAGCAGCATCATTTTCTTATTTCAGAGTTACTGAAGGAATATATTGTTGGATTGATAAAGTAAATTTTCATTATGAATGTACAGTTTTTAAAAAACTTTTAAAAAATTTCTAAGTGATATATATTGAAGGAAGTACTTATGTGTTTCTCCTATAAGATCATTATTTTTCACTTAACAGCTAAATGACTTTTGTCATCATTTTCACTAAATGAAACCTACTGTAATCTCTCTCTGATAAATAAAATAAAGTCTTTTAATTTTCTTTGAACAGAAGTTATAAGACAGTGTGCACTTTTTCAACCTCTATCAAAACGAGCTCTGTGTTTTGAATATAGCAGTGGATTTTTCAAACAAATGGAAAATCTCAGACACTGTATCATTAACTATTTCACACCATGACCCAGGTATATGTTTCCATGAAGCTTGGGACAATTCTACTATTAAATTTATATTCTAATTTATACATTGTGAAGGATGAAAAATTATAACTTTACAATTAAATTAGTTTCCAAGTATCTAAGAGTCTTAGTGTGGTACTTCCACTTATGAGCTTAATTTATTCTGTGATTTTTTTTTTTTGAAAGATGGCTATGTTTGCATTTGTGCTGGAAGGATGGCTGTGGTCATGTTTGTCACTTATGACAGAGTTTGCAAATAAAAACAATTTTCCCAAAATTTCTGTTTATGAACAAAAATGTTTTATTGTATTTCTTTTGGAGACCAAAGGTATCATTGTTTTTTTTTTTTGTTATTGTTGTTTTTTGAGTTCTTTCTAAATGCTTTCCTCAAGATTATCCAAATAAGATTAAAATTACAAACATACAAGTCATGACAGTCATTTAAAATAAATTTCTGTGAGCATTGGAAATAAAATCTTATTCTACAAGAATGCTAATAAGACTTTTTCTAGTAAGAATATTTTACATACTTATATGTTTTTTAAATTCTCAAGTGTCACTGAAGAAAGATTTGAATGCAATTACTGGAGACAAAAACGACAAGACTAAGGGTTGTGTCGCCTTTAGAAAGGTTGGCTTTGACCCATTCTATACTTCATTATCCTCTAATCAAGCAGTTAAGTCTGCTCACCTCTAGGATTCACATTCTACCGATTATCATTTAAGTACTTTAATTGGTTACACTGTAATTTGTGGCTAGATCCATATGAACAAAGCACTGTTACTGACGGCTCATTCACAGTTTTATTCCCTTTTGTGTAGTTGGCTAAGAGATTCCCTCCAGATTTCTCTATCATCACCTACACAGCTCTCCCACTGGCTATAAAATACTGCAGCAGCTTGTAGGTAATTGATCAGACAAGTGAACTGTAAAATATTCATTTTCTACTTCAACAGCCAGATAAATCTCTTGGGAAGAGGATGAAAATATTGCTTATGCACATCAGGGTCTGTAGAGTAATGGCAAGGTTGCTGATAGGCAGGGTCCACTACAGAGCTCATACTTAATTCTGTGCTATGCCCGAGACTGGGAGGAAGCAGCCTCCATTTGCCTGAAGCTACAAGTCTCATTATATACTGAACCTGAGGCATCAGCATCAGTGCCCTAGTCATGTTGCTCAAAGCACAGAGCTTCCTCTTTTAATTAATCAGGTTCATCTTGGCATAACATGCCAAATAGCCAATTAACACTTAGGTACTGTAACCAACATGCTAAACACTAAATTGCAAATGAAATGAGAATGAATAGAAACGTAGCTGGACAAAGAATGATGGAAATATAAGTCTGCTGATTTATTTTTAGTCACACCTGTTCTTTTTCTTTTCATTTTTTTTCTTCTTCTTTCTTCTGTACATTGGCTTCTTTCCTCTCTACCAACTTTTCAGATAACTGCTACAAAACTTTAATTGGAATTCATTAGGAGTAGACTGTACTTAGATTAGTTAAGCTACAGCAAAAGCAGTACACTATTTTTAACCTTCCCCATGATTGACATAATTTAAAAAATGTTAAGAGGGATTTCTTTGCTTTTATCCCGAATTCCTATCTGTAACTAAATTCTCAAGGAAAGTCATTTGGTGAAGTATAAACCTGAAAAGGATAATTTCTTTTACAAACATCACTTCCACCAGAGCTTGAGTATAAACCTCCTTTCATGTCCCTTCACTGAATTTTGGGCAGAGTCTACTATGATCATTAAGACTTACTGTACTATAGAACCTGTAATCTTGGTTTCAGGCTCCCGATTTCTCTATCTGTAACAAAGCCTGGGCCTCTTCTCTGTCTCGTCAAGCTTTTCTCTTCAGTGTAGATATAGTGGGAAGAATAGAGAAGGACACAATTTTCTTTTAAGTGATCACAGCTGTAGTCTTGCCTTCAATGGCTGTCACTACTTTTTGGATTTGCCCTCATACGATATTTGAAGGGAAATAATATTTTTCTTTGGTCTTCATAAACTTATATTTGGGGCCGGGGAGTTAGCTCAGTGGTTCCGGCGCCTGTCTTGCGAGCGCAAGGGCCCGGGTTCGATTCCCCGGTAACCACATAACAATACTGGGTATGGAGACCCACACCCAGCAGCAACCAGTACCACATACCACAGTGCCGGGCGTGGTGGCTCACGCCTGTCATCCCAGCACTCGGGAGGCAGAGGCAGGAGGATTGCTGTGATGTGAGTTTGAGGCTGAGCTCAAGGCCAGCCTGAACCACAAAGCGAGACCCTGTCTCAAAAAACCTAAAAAAAAAAACCAAAAAAACCAAAAAACAAAACAAATAAACTTATATTTGGATTTGACCTGTAAAAAGAGACAGATCACTGCTATTACCACAACCAACAACAATAAAACTCAAAAGTCAGAAGCCTATTAACATGTACATTTGACATATACATGAAAAAGAGCCAGAGAGTAAGTGGTTCTTGAAGAAATGGCTTGGTATTCCAGTTTATATAATATCCTTTTAAAAGACTAGCAAATGTCTGGGTTCTAGAGGTGTCTGAGTGGCACCACTGTGTGAGGTCCAGCGTTTGATCCTCAGCACTGCCAAAAGAAGGTGAAGTTTTATGCAGGTAACCAAAAAATGGAAAAAGAGTTTGAATTTTCAGGGGCAGAAATCTAATGATAAGTAGCAGACCATGGTTAGTAGTTAAAGTTTGGCAGTGCAGACCCTGGTCAGTAGGAGTCTAAATTTGTCCTCTGTGGCTATCCGTCATCCTCTTTAATGCAGACAGGAAGAGGGAGACCTTTTTTCTTTCTAAATGTTTGCCCTGCATCTCCACAACTAAAGGGAAGATAAAGGGTCCCTGTACTGGTTTCTTCTTAATTACCCTCAGTTCAAATCAGTTCTGGCACAGAAAGATGTATTTCCAGATGGCATGCATAGTTCCCCACACCCTGTTTCTGGCAGGTAGGTGAAGGACAGTTCTCAGAGAATGCCGAGAATTCAGAGGGGGCCTGTGGCGTGTCCTCAGCCTCTGCTTCTGTTTTGTACTTAGTCCAAATGAGGACTCAGCTCTTTGCAGGTCTACTCTTCTGTCCTCAGCCATGTGCTTTTGCTCTGGCTTTTTCACAAGCACCTTTGTCCTTATGGAGATACCAAAAGAATTGTACCAGCTCATAAATTCCCCATGGATACTGAGGGAGAACTGGGGCGTCTTGTACTCTACTATATCATGGGATATGAGTAATTTTTCCACTACTATTCTCTCTTATCTACTATGTGTCTCTGGCTTTCTTCTTACCTGCTCACATAGGTACAAGGTTGGAATGTCAAAGCAGGCAACCATACAGGAATTGATATGTTTACCTCCGCTCATTTCAGGTACATTTAAGTTCTTTGCATGTCACTGCTGTAGCTTCCACACTCTGCTGCCTTGAAATGGGAAGGAAGGACTCTTCCTTGCCCCACAGAGCAAACTATTACTTAGCAGGATCCCTTCTTGGCCACGTCTCTGAGCCTAGTGATTCATGTACACCTTCTCCTTTCTTGTAAAGTTAACAAGAAACTTTGGGGGGTTGCAAGATGATTTCTTTACTTTTGGGGGATTCTTTCTATTCCCCTCCCCAGGACCAGGACTGTCAGGCAAGCTCTCTCTCGGGCCACTGAGCTACACCCTTGAACATTCACAGACTCATAAAATACAATGGATTTATATTTTTAGCTGTACATGTGTTTGTGGAATTTTGACCTTTTATATCTGTTTTATTTTATTCTTTAAGCTTTGCATCTTTCTGATAATACTGGGACAAAAAAAATCACTATATATGCTACTAATTTATTGGTTCTAAGAACCTTAAAGGAAAATGAATAGATAATTAGATAATGTATTTTCTTTCACCTGGCTTTATTCCTTACACAAAGGAAAAGTGGAAAAATAGCTAAGAATAAGAGCTACTTGTTTAAAATTTTATATGATTAGCAGAAGAGTCAAAGACTGTTAATGTCCTCCCCAGAAATGGAACTCTTTCTGTAAGTACAGTCTCTCTCTCTCTTTCTACAAGTTTCAAAGATTACTTGAACACAACAACATAATATATACTTATTTTTCCTCTGGTTTCTATCATCTTTGTTTTTGTGGATCCCATGAAGACTGGAGGAAGGAAGTGTTTCCTAACCATTCTGATGTTGGCAAGTATACTCCATTTCCAGGAAGGAAATCTTTAATGTTTAGTCATATTTTTAGTTACATTTAATTGTCATCATACTAAGTACAAAATTCTTTATCATTGTGATGACAAAATATTAATATTGTTTTCATAATATAGGTTTTCTTTTTACTCTGTTAGTGGTTTCTCTTGCTGTGTAGAAGCTTTTTTTTTTTTGAGACAGGGTCTCGCTTTGTGGTTCAGGCTGGCCCTGAGCTCAGCCTCAAACTCACATCACAGCAATCCTCCTGCCTTTGCCTCCTGAGTGCTGGGATTACAGGCATGAGCCACCACGCCCGGCACTGTAGTACGTGGTACTGGTTGCTGCTGGGGTGAGTCTTCACGCCCAGTATTGTTATGTGGTGACCGGGGATCGAAGCTGGGTCCTTGCGCTTGCAAGATAGATGCCGGAACCACTGAGCTATATCCCTGGCCCCATGTAGAAGCTTTTTAATAACATAAAATCCCAATTGTTGATTCTTTCCACTAGTTGCCATTCTACTAGGGTTTTATTTATAAAGTCTTCCCCTATTTCAATATTTCCAGTCTATCTTCCTAACCTATCTTCCAGCAGGTTGTGTTTCTGTTTTAATATTTAGATCTTTAACCCACTTTGATTTCAGTTTAGTATGTGCTGAAAGATGTAGGTCTACTTTTAAATTCTGGCAATTGAAACATAGTTTTTCCAGAACCGTTTATTAAAGAGGCTGTCTTTCCTTCTTTGTTGGGTTCTTTCATCAAAGATGATGGCTCAGGATGTCTGACGTTGTTTCTGCATCTTCTAGTCTCTTCCATAGATCCTTGGGTCTGTTTCTTTGACAGTACCATGCTGTTTTTATCATAGTAGTGTTGTTCCCCAGAAAAGAACTACCATCTAGAACATAAAAAAACTTTAAAAAACCCAACTCCTCCAGTGTAAAGACCCAATTAAAAAATGGGCATATGAAAAATGTCTATTTTTTTGGATGAAGTAAAAGCAGCTGAGAAAGGCCTGAAAGAAGTTCAACACTGCTGGTCATTGAAGAGATGCAAATTGAAACAATACTAAGATTTCCTCTCACTCCACAAAGAATGGCTGCTATCAAGAAATCAAACAATTACAAATTCTGGTAGGGCTGTGGGGAGAAAGAAACCTCTTTCCATTGTTGGTGCCACATCTGTGAGTGGAGATTCCTTAAAAACCTAGGAAGGACTAGGGTCCACTTTACCTGGCTCTTTCCCTGCTGAGTATATTCATAAAAGAATCAAAAGAATCATACCACAGTGACATATGTGCAACTAGGTTTATAGTAGCACAGTTTGTAATAACCAAATATTGGAAACAGCCCAAATGCACATCAACCAGAGACTGCATAAAGATGTGTGGAGATTTTTTGTATAAAATGGAGCATTAGTCATAAAGAATGATACATTAGAGGCATTTAAAACTAAATGGATGTACCTTGAGGCCCTACTTATAAGTAAAATAAATAGGACACATATGTATAAGTACCATATGGCTTCTCTAAGGTGAGAAACTGAAGATATAAATGAGGTCCAAAAATATATAAGAGGTATTGTGAAATAAGAAGAAATCTTCAAAGGAGAAAGGGAACTGGGTGGAGGCAGGGAAAGCAAAGAAGGAAAAGAAAATAGTTGATGACAAAAAGGGAAAAACAGAAGCAATGTTTATGTATGTATGGAAGGTGGGAAGTTGAGGGAGGGCAGGGGAGTGGGAAAAATAAGAATCAGATATATCATGTACAGGTGCAAATTCTCAATGAGGAATACGAACAAAATTTATTCTGAAAATATACCAATAAATTCAATAAAGAAAAAATAATAAAGTTTCTTAAAGTTCAAAAAAATTAATTGGTTAGTGAGTGAATATGGTTTCAGTACCTCCTCAGTTGGAGAAAATGTTCAGTACGGATCTGTGAATATTCAAAAGAGAAGAGGAGGAGAGATCCTGGATTAACAACTAGAGGAATCTGCTAAAGTTTGTCTATATTTTCTTCTTCAAAGTGTTCTGTGCTTTGTTGATATTACATATCAATAGTATTAGCAAAGTATTAGCAAACCACAGTGGCACATACCTTTATTCTTGGTACTCAGTAAGACTGAGGCAAGAAGATTCTAAATTTTAAGCAACCTTAGGCAAATTAGAAACTGAGACTCTTTCAAAATTAAAAGAAAACAAAAGAAAGAAAAGAGAGAAGAAAAAGAAAAGGCTGGGAAGGCCCTTGATTTGGTATCCTGTACTATATAAAAAAGTATTAAATTGATGGATATGTTTTGAAGATCCTAGATGACAAGCATATAAAATCATACATATATTAAATGAAGGAGACTAAAAGTTAGCCTTGGCTGGATCCAATTAGGAATCAGATAAGTCCTTTCCTTTCATTTTATCTGAGCTCTTACTTTTCATTTATTTTTCCTTCTGCTTTAAAATTATTTTCCATATTCTATAATGAATGTGGAGATATTTTTATGAGAAAGTCAGAGTTTTAAAGTTAATTATACTTTCTTTGGCAGTTCTCAGCGTGAATGAAATGTGGTCACATTTCACAGCTCCGTGGAGAGGGCAAATGGTCAGATTATGATGTACTTTGTAGTATGAGATTGTCGATATCATAGAGTCTACAGGGTCATGGGCTCCTGGGGAAGGCAAATTGAACACTGTAGGTTTTTAATACTTAAGCAAGTATATTAAAAAGTGATTCAACCATGATGATACACATATAAAGTAAATCAAAAGTCCTTGTGAAAAAGTTACTGAGTAATACCTGGGTTGTAAACTTGCATTTTATAATAGCCTTCTGATTATTTGAAATAAATTCTAGCAACAAAACATTTAAGTATACAATCTAAATCCCAAAAGGATTTTTTACTATACACTTTTAAGAAGACTTCAGAAAGACTTCTACCTGTCACTAGAGGTTGATCTTTCCACCTATACAATCTGTTTAAAATGTACTTGAAATAAAATTGTCTTTATTATTCCTAAAATTCTCATGCACCAGTTCTTACTGCACATATTTATCTTTTGAAATTTTTAACTGAATATGTACAATCTGCAAAATGCAAATAACACAAAATCCACATTCTACCTCCTAACTTAAAAAATACAATAAGGTGACAAATTATAGTTTCTTTCTTCATTTTGCTTTATTGCTTTCCATTTTTTTTTTTTTGCTTTAACAGTAGTCATTCATATATTCTTATGGATTCGATTGTAGTCATTCATATTTCCATAGTCATGAATAATATGTAATATTGCTCTCTCTCTCTCTCTCTCTCTCTATATATATATATATATATATATATAAATCTTATGTAAATAATTCACAGCAAAGAAAAGATTTCTCATACACTATATAATTCATTGCTGAGGTAGCCAAAGTGAAACGCATTGAGCAAGAGAAAAGCATGAATGTTTACTTAGCATATTTTCTCTGATACAAGAGCCATGAGATATGGAAACTCAAATAAACATGGCAATCTGAGAACTTTTGAGCTGACATTGGTTTAAGAGGCATCAGTCATGTAGAGGCCCAACTGTACAAGGAAGGTGTGCTCTGGCACCTTAGCAAGCTTTCTTCAGAGTCTCTATCTCCTCTTTGGAGAGTATCCAGAAAAGAAGGCTTTGTGACTTCAGGGAAGGTCAGGCTGTTTTTCAAAATTATTATATGTTATTGTTTATCTTAATTGGTACATTATGAATACACATCATAATCACATTCAGCTTTGAAAGTTTGTACCAGAAATATGACATGACTTGATTATTATTTTTTATTAACATTGTATTTTCTTTTCTATGTGGTTGCACCACATTAAGGCAACATTTTTGACGGAGAATTTAATTCTTTTTTCTCAGCCTCTTCTCCCACTCTCACCTCCTTATCCTTTATACCTCTTCTCTTCTGTGAAAGATCTGTGTTTCATCAGAAGAATAAGGAGAAGGATAAATGCTAGGGGGACACATTTTGAGCTAGCTTGTTCTGAGCCCCATCAGTCATTACTTCATAAAACTTCATGAAAATGCTCTCATTTTTTCCAAAAGTTTTTAATTTTTTCCATGTTTGTTTACTCATCCTGAGTTATTATTTTATGTTTGATGTACTGTGAGAATTCAAGTCTGTCTTTTCCCTATGATAACTAATTATTTTTCTGAGTTCTGAATTCTTTCTTTCTCTCTCTCTCTCTTTTTTTTTTTTTAAGTCAGATGACCTGACCTGCCACACTTCACTGTAACACAGTGTGGCTCCGCGTGTGTCAAGCTCCTATATATATCAGAAAGCTCCCCTGCCCTGTGTTCCTCAGCTTTCCATGGCCACAACAAATACCTGAGACAATAAACTTATAGAAAGAATGTTTACTTTAACTGGTGGTTTTAATGATTTTCTTCTATAATCCATTGGCCCCGATGCTTCAGGTGAACTAATGCATCCTTGTGAGCACGATGGCAGAGTAAAACCCCTCACCTCAGGAGGAGAGAATGAAAGAGGGAAAGAGAAATTGTGCCTCACAGTCCCCTTCGAAGACCTGCTTCTAGTTACTAGGCTACATCGCACTACACCATCTTTAACGTTTCTACAGCATCCGCCTATAAAGGGACTTTGTGGGACTTCTCATGACATCCAGGACACAAACTATTCTTGAAGGATATTTGAGAAATATTTAAAATCCAAGGCACAGCAGAACGCTTCCAGCATGTATCAACACAGTGAAAGTCTGTAGTTTGCAACCTGGAAAGGAGACCTCACTGGACACTGAAGAATTAGATGCCTCCATCTTGGCCTTTGGAGACTTCAGTGCTGTGAGAATTGAATTTCTGTTTTCATAAGCCATTTCATTTATGATATTTTATTACAGCTGCACAAACATGCTAACATAAATAATTCAATCAACATCAAATTATTAAAATTTTGTTTGATTCAAATCCTTCTTCTATTCTTAACACAATATATTATGTATGTCTTATAGTGCAGTAAACTATAGAAATCATAGTAGCATCAGTATTTCTCCATTGATCATAAAGGAAAAGCCTGTGTCTCCTTACCATTGAGGACTATATATTATTTATTTTTTCTCTTCTTTTTCCCTCCTCCTCCTAATAGGTATCTTCATAAGTAACAAAATCCTCTGTCCCCTATTTGTTAGGAGTTCTGGTCATCATAATGCATTTCCCTGTCCTATAGTATATGAGAAAGTGCTATCTTCCACAGCTTCAATTTTTTTTAATCCCAATAAACATAACTTTCCTTCAGTCATCGAATATTATGGTAAAATACATTGAAAATATCTTTTTATTTAAGGTGTGATGTATAAATGTAAGAAAAAAGTGAAATAAGGTTAACAATGATGTTAATAGATTATAATGATCACCTAAACATCATCAGTATTATTTTCTATGGGTTTGCTAAGCATTAAGAGTCTTTTAACCAAAATACCAACTACAAGGCTTACACATTTTATCATAGTTGAAAAAAGAGAAAAAAATAGGAATATTTAATGTAATTTTTCTATCTTTAAGTGCACAACAGAGTAAATTATGATGCACTTAATATGCATTAATTACTATATCTTTTCTGTCCTCATTTCCCCTGATGATACTAATGAAATGCTGAAAAGACTCTGCTAAAATGTGCAAATTTCTAATGGGAACTGAATTTTTTTTTTTTCCTAATGTCTCGGTAACAGATACAAGACTTTGCCTGAGGGCATTCTTTGAAAAATGAGAAACATTAAAATAGTATCAAGGAAAAAAGATCTTCTTCCTCAGCCTGTTCTTATCCATACTTTAAAAAACGTCTGAAAATAACTTCATTATTTTTAGTCACAATCAATGTATTTTAAAAATTCAGCGTGAATGAAAAAACTGTAGTTACATTGAGTTAGTTATACAAAGGATGATCAAAATATCGAGTGCGTGTTTAAATGTTTAAAAACGTTTTACAGTAAAAGACACATTGCCACTAATCCTCCTCAGAATTCTTCCCCTGGCTGCAAACATACTTATTTCATTGTTCTTGACATTTTTATGAAGCAGATGAGTGCCTTTAGATGTGCTGTGGTAGCTGCCTTAGTGCTCTAAATCAATTCCAAAAGTTTTCTTTTCATAGTTGTTTTGACTTTAGGGAAGAGCCAGAAGTCGCAGGTTGCCAGATCGGTGAAAAGGTAGATGAGGACACGTGGTATTGTCTTATGAGCCTGCTTTTCTTTTGGATGGGCCTGCCCAACAGATTCAGTGTAGTTTCAATTGTACCTGATAAAAACATGTAGAAAGTGAGCTTTGAGAACCACTTTATAAAGTGACAAGAATAACTGGATAAGTGTTTTTAAAAATAAGGAGAGGAGTTTGAGGAGGCTTCATGGCAATGTGTCTTTTACTAATTATAGTTTTTAATTTAAATACTCATTATATGC
Source organism: Petromus typicus (assembly GCA_004026965.1). Lineage (NCBI taxonomy): Eukaryota > Metazoa > Chordata > Mammalia > Rodentia > Petromuridae > Petromus > Petromus typicus. The sequence goes on from PVIR01011746.1 coordinate 35,390, forward strand.
TTTGATTACACGTCCCATAATAAGGTGCAAGATGAGTGTGGTGGCAGAGTTGACATAAGTTTAAATCCATTAAATATTTCTTGTAGACCAACTCCCCTTGACTGGTGAATAAAGTTCTTGGACAACTTGAGATTGCTACCAGATGATTGCATTCTCAGTGTCCATTCACCTTGTTGACTGTAGCTGATCAGTCCCTTGATATTTTCATTCCACCTGGAGTTCTGGAACTCTGGAAATATCTTTTGATTTTTGTTTATTTTCCTTTAGCAATAGGATGCCTCATCTACAGAATTCTGCTACACCTGTTAACCTCATCTAAACCATTTTCCCTTGCATTTTTCCCACAGTATGGTACCATTAATTAAACTTAGGGCTCCTTGTTGGCTAAAATAGTGCTGTATGAGTGAGCTACATGCCAAGCCCTTTTTACTTTTATGCAAAAGTTTGCAAATATTGTTATTGTTTAAAAATTGTAAAGAAATTACAATGTATTATGAATTCTTGATAGTAAACACTAATTTTGCTTGTTTTGATGAAGTAGAGAAAATAATTGATTGCGACAACCTCTCCTTTCCTCTCCTCTCCTCTCCTCTTCATTTTTATTTTCTAGTACAGAGGATTGAACCAAGGGTATAATGTATGGTCAATGTGTACTGTACACCAGCTTTTCCTTTTAAAATATTTCTGATTTTGTATTCATTGGGGATTATTTTAAAATTTCTGTTGCATTATAAATTGCTTTGAATAGTCCATGTTTGTCTTAGATGATACCCAAGAAGAATTGTGTCTCCTTTGATAAAATCATATAATATAGATTTATTTAAGGTCATTTTGAAAAGTTATTTAAACTTAAATATTTGTCAAATAATTTTAAATTTGAAAGGCAAGTGATACATTAAACTTTGTGGGATCTTTGACCTGCCTTCCAGTGCTTTAACAATTACCAGAGCACAAATCATGACAAAAGATAAGGTACATAAAAATACTTTTAATGAAGTCCATACTTTGCTGGATGTTAAATACTGCAAATTTATCTTACTTAAATAAGTTTGAAAATACAGAAGATAATTAGAATTAGCCTTTCTAACACAATAACTGATTCAGAGTAATAAATTGTGAGGTGACTCAGTTTCATGGACAAGGTAGAAAATGTAAGATACTTGGATCATAGACAAAAATAGTACGAATGCAGGGGAAAGAAGTATGCAGAATGGTGTTGTTATTTGACTAAGACAGTTCCACTTGGTTTTCCAAGTCTTCAAGAGTTTCAAGGAATATGGCTCAGAACATGCAGACTGTCCTTACATCATCTGCCTGAGGTTCATCTTAGTAGTAAAATGGAGTTTTTGTTCGGGTAGAAGCCAACAGAGTTGAACTGTTCCTTTTATCATCTTGTATTGTGTACACATGTAACATTACTGCTGATGGTAACTCTGTAGATATTTTATTTTTATTGTAACAATAGAAGAGTTACTCAAATATATACAATTTATGCTAGATTTTAAAGAACACATTTTGAGCAGATCTAGTGTTCTATGCAAGTACACATTTATTTATTTGAAAAATAGCTATCTTAGAATATTCAGTGAGGATTAAGTAACCTGAAGATCAAATAAACACTTCAGCAATAATAACTTGCTTTTCTTAACATACATTTAAAGTGTTAAGGAGGTTTAAAATGAGTTTTAAACATTTCTGCTCTATAGCAAGCCTCTTGTCTGTGGTTAGGAACTTTTAAATTGTCTCTCTGGGAAAAAAGGCAAGTATTTCTTAGTAATAGGATAACTAAATCTTCACAGAACTTCATTTGAATTCACTCTAAACCATTCTAAATCCCACAAAGTTTACCAAGGTACAGAGTAGTGTGGGACAAATTCAAAAGACAATTCAATCCAACAGCATTAGGAGCAAAAGCTCTTCTGATTTCAGATTCAGATTAGTTTTTAACACCTTATATCTGTAGAGGATTGCATAATATTCCAGAGATTTTATAAACATTAATTCACAGTGCTGAATCTTCAGGCTTTGTGGAAATGTGTTTATCAAGTGAACAGTGAGGACCACGTCATTTGTTACATGGTCTTCTGTCCTAGTCATTGTTTGCTTCTGCTTGTGTTCCTGCCTTCCATTTCTCCCTTATTTCCTTAGATTTATTTCCCAGAGATTCATTGAATACATACTGCATATTGATGGACGTTTTTGATGTGATTCATTAAAACTACACTGACTTTGAGCCCTGGGAACAATAAAAGAGTCTCCATGGGAACAGTGAATGTTTATATGAGAGAGTTAAGAAAAAGGCAATTCCAAAATATCTCCTCTAAAACAAAAAAAGATTATTTTTAATGGGAATTATAGAGGAGAGGTGAAGTTTGCTTTGATATTTGTTTCTCACTCCCCAAGCCAGCTGTCCTCCAAATACTATTTATATTTGTCCCTACTGCATTCTATGCTCCTCACTATATTCTGGCCTTTATCAAAACATGCAAACTTTGGGTAAGCCACACTTTCATTTTCTTTGGAAGCTTTAGATTTTTCATTGAAAACTGGACACTTGAATAGTAAACTATTGTCAGATTCAGCTTCTTTTTCTAGAGTTTCCTATTGTGCTTTGGTTTTTAATAGTTAAAAATTATAATAGTAATTTTCCTCACTATAATAAAGAGAATGACTTTCTTTTCACATATTTTGACACTAAAGTTTCTTATCTTGTGTTTAAGCTGTGACTTGACAGAAATTTCTTTGTATGCCAGGAGGTAGAAACAAGCAAAGTATCTTTCTCATTTTGAACCAGTTACTGGTTTTGAGCTCTTTTTCAATGTTTATTTAGACTTGAATGGATCTTAGTTATTAGGTGGAAGTAGTAGTCTTTTAGTCTTTTCCCAGCATGCATTTCAGCCTATCAGGCATGCAATTTTTGGCATTTTCCCCTGTACACAAGAACATTTAGATGTCCTACCTTCCTAAAACTTTTCTCTCTCTGCCTTTTGCTCCTAAGGCTTAGGTGATAGGTTGTGTATCTTGATTCTAAATTTTACACTGTAGACGTTGCTACTTCATCTGGCTAGAGTGAATTTTAAGTTGGAGAAGATATACAAAATGGTCTTAAGTCCTTTAAGAAGCCCTCAGAGAGTTTTGAATAGGTTATTTGAAGCAAATTTTCCTCTTTGATTTGCAAAGACTGCACTGAAAATCCCTCAACCTGGCACAGAAGATGTGGGGCAAGGGCAAGTAAAATTAATGTTTAGTAATATTTAAAGTATTTATCATTAAGTCAATCACTGTAAATTTTTCCAGAATTATAACAAAGTTGTTTGTGGTAGTTTTAACCTAGTTTTTGATATTTCATCAGAAGACAGGGAATCAGAGTCATTTTATTTACATCATTCTGCAGTGTGTTATTTAAACAGCATATTATAATGTATGTTTATGAGTTATAGACTATACAATTCATCCGTTTAAAATACACAACTCTGTAGTGTTTGATGGATACAAAGGGCTGTATAGCCATCAATAGAAATAATTTCACATATTTTTATATCCGTGTGCAGAACTTTGTATCCATCTGGTGTTGCTCCTTCCTCCTTATGTTCACAGCTCCAGTCCTGAAAAATCCTAATCTATTTCATGTCATCAGAAGTTTTTGTGTTCTGAGAGTTACATGATCAAGTATGTGTCCCAATGTGGCTACTCCATTCCATTTAGCAGAACATTTGTGAAGTTCATTTAAGTTATAACATGAATCATTACTTTTTATAAATAATGAATGATATTCAACTGTACCAGTGTATCACATTTTATTTATTCAATGGGAAATTATTGGACATTTGATTTGTTATTTTGGGAAATGCTGCTGTAAACATTTGTGTACAGGTTTTTACCTGAATTTGCATTTCTCTGATCCCTTTCTTTAATTTCACACTTTCCTAGTTTGTAAACAAGTTAGTAAACAAGTGTAGTAAATAAGTTTAGTGTAGTAAACAAGTTTCAAGATACTCAGATTGAAAATAACAATAAACATTTCATAAAAATTCAAAGAATAAATGAAATAATGCTGGTAATGCCTCCTTTTAGTCTCTAGAACATGGCAGACATTCAGTAAATGTAAGTTTACATTATTTATAATATGAACTTCAAGTACATTTATAGATAATATTACCAGTCACTCAGTGCAAAAGGAAAACTAGAATATCGATGCCTCATAAAATGTCAGATGTCTTTATTGATATTGCTGAGATCCTGGCTCCTAAGGGCATTCCCTCTGATTAGTACATTTATTTTCTTTTTCTAAACTGACAAATAGATATCTGCCAGCTTTTGCCTATATAATTTTTTAATGTCTAGTGCTACCTACATCACCCTCTACTGGGTCTGTAATCCTAGATCCAGCCTCAGTGAGATTAGAATTCAGTACCAGAAGTGGAATGTCTTACTGAGTGAGGTACAGCAAGGACTCTGGGACTTCATCGTCAGAGTTCAGATTCAAACACTATCATGTAGTAGCCTTGTGACTTATGACAAATATCTAGCTGCGCTGACCTTCCAATTCCCTTGTAAAGTGGAAGGATAGTCCCTACTTTACATAATGATGTCAATATGGCCTTAGTGGTTCCAATGGTGATATTAAGTAATCAGTAATTGATGGGGTATGTCACATATTAACAATGTGCTTCAGATGAACTCTGCTTCTTTGATGTCTTCTGACAATGGCCATTTGACTGTCAATCATAGAAGTTAAAGTTAAAATCAGGATTATTCTTACTTCCTTATCAATCAAGTAGTTCTCTAATTAAAACTTCTCCTCCCCTTTTTCCTATCTGTGTAAATTTTGTATCCTAGCCAATTCATTAGCTTTTCATGATGGCCAAATTAGGCAACATATAATATGCATATAGCAGCTTAAGTGCTTCCTCTAGAGAGAAAGAAATGATTAGTGATCAGCAAGCAGCCAACAGTCAGTTTAAATAAAAGGGGAGGAGAAAGGAAGAGAATGGAGGAGGATGTGCAACTTGCCCAGTTGCACAGAGACTCGGTGATGGGAAAAGCTAGTTTAAACACTTAATAATATTGATCTTCCCTCCAGGGTTTCTTTGTAGCTGACTTAATTAGTGTTTGTTAACTGTTCGCCACAAAATACTTGTCTAATGCCTTAGAAGTCTATGTCAGCAGATATGATCTCTGCCAGTCTAGAAAAATGCCTTCCTGCCATGCCAAATGCAGTGGAATAATTTGGGTGTACTTTTCTGATCGACGTTCAAACACTGATCCAAAAAGTGAAAGATTCATCAACCAGCTGGTTGATTTGCTTACATAAAATTAAACAAATTAATATTTTACTAAGAGAAAGTGTTTTTTTTTTTAAGCAACCATGTAAAAATTCAGTCTTGAATACAGTTTAGTAGGAGAAAAAAATATTTTAATCAGCTTGTGATGTTTTAAATACTTTAGTGGAAACCAGGAAAGGCTGAGTCTGGAAGATTGCCTAGTGGAAGTAAAGACTGCAAGTGACGGGCTCTCGACACATGAATGAGAATTCACTGATCAAATTCTTATAATGATCGACTTCTAATTTTAAAAGGTACTTGCATTTCTTAGATTTGCTGATATTCACAGAGTTAAAAGAAAGGAGAAGAAAGTGGAAGTCAGGGAAATGTTACAGAAAAGGAAGAAGTGAAAAAGCAAAAGAAATAAACAAAGAACAGAGGAAAGGGAGAAAGAAGATGTGAAAGAAGGAATGAAGGACAGAAACAAGCAGTTTCCCAGTGGTGATTATGTCCAGCCCTATCACATTTGGCTCCTGCTCTGTTGTGTTTTCAGAGTCAAGGGACATCGATGGCATCTGGGATGCTCCGTAGCATATTTCCTACTCTGAAGGTATGGCAAAGCAGATAAAGACTGATGAGGAGTGCTATAAAGTGGTAGCAAAAGGAATAAACTAATATTTATTAAATATTATGTATCGTATCAGAAACCATTCACTATCCTTGTAAACTTCTTTGTCTCAATCATTGTAGTCCCCTTGTCTGTGTGACAGATAGTAAAATTCTACTTTTAAAAATAAAAATAGATACCTAAGAAAGGGATCACCTGTACATTGAAAGAGCAAAGAACCTGAGGACATATGTGTATGCTTCATACCACATCTTTCTACTGAGCATATGGAACAGTTACTTCAACTTTCTAGTGATTTTTTAATGATCCGACTAATCTGTGCTGTATCCAGAAACAATTCCAGCTTTTCAGAGACACCTCTAAGTATCTCAGACAGTTTGAGCCCAGTGCAGGAGGAGAAATGTATAATAATTGAGTCAGCAGTCAAACTAACTTGATAACTGTAATGATTGCTCTGCATACAGAGGCAGTGCTAATGACTAAATGGATTGGTGGACCTGGCACTTGCTCACGGCTATCTTTTTTTAGGTTGTTATACATGCAATCTTTATAGTTCTATTAACTAACATGCAATGAATTGAGTCACTGGAATTTGTTGCCCCTTTTATTCATGTATTCATTCAATCTTCTACTAAATTGACAACCTCTGTTCCAGATGCATGGTAGTCAATAGTAGATGAATCAGGCACTTTGGGGCTGGAAATGTTACAAATTATTAAAAGAAATAGATAATAAAATCAAGGCATCAACACATTGTAATAAATACTAAAGCTTATTAAAAAGTAATTTAAAGATTTCCACAAATTTGGAAAGTGTAAGATGCTATTTCTATGGGAAGTAATACCTAAGAAGAATTTATATAAAATATTTCGGGCAAGAGCAGGATATTTCATTTAGAAAAAGTGACATGTGCAAAGACATGCAAGAGAAAAAGAACAAAACATTTTTAAGCAATGGAAAGAAGTTGGATAGATGCAGTCTGACCACAAGAAAAGGTGAAGATGGAGAAGTAGCCTAGGAGGACAATAATAAGTATGCCTAAATAGTTTATAGAATCAAGCTAAATTAAAAGAAAAATAAACAGTGTATTTATATATGTTGCTACTATCTCTGCATATCTCTTTAAAAGTTAAAGCACAATTGTCTTTCTTGAACGAGTTGAAGAGAATCACATTTTTTTTTTTCAGTTTTAAATAGTTTTGTGTGATCAAGCATGCGATCTGGTGACTATTATTTTTGCTCATACTATTGAAGCCATAAGAACACATCCCAGAATCAATCAATAGAGTTTAGAACTGAGAAAGTAACTGGATTCAGCAAAATGTAGGAGATTTCCCTCTGGATCATAGTTTTTAAATGAATGTTCAAAAATCTAGACCTCTGGAGCTTGAGGAAAAAAAAAAATCCTTAAGTCAGAAATAGTCTATTACTTAGAAATCTTAAAACTAAATTTGTTTCATTTTCCATAATCAAATATCACTAAATAAAGATACTTTGTCAAAAAGTGTTCAAAACTATGAGCAAGTATCATAGGTGAAGTTATTTGAGGGAAATAATATATAGAGACTTAAAAATTAATGTAGTACATTACTGGTTTACCTCTTTCACAAAGACATTCCCAATAACTGTGTTTTGCTCAACACCAATCTCATTTATTTATATGTAAAGCCAGATTTTTAAGGTTCATTCTGGAAGTGTATACAATCATTAGTGTGCCGAACAGCAACAGAGGCATTTGGAATTCGAATGTTAGTACCAAATTTGGAAATTCTGTAGTTCACAAAATCTGTGATTAGTAATCTCAATTAGTGATAAGACAGAGTTTAAAACTTCTGTTGTCCAAGCTTGTTAATGAGTTGAAAACAGAACCAATGATGTATTTTATTAATTTTGGGTCTGAATTTACCTAACCTGGTCATTTATGATAGAACCTGAAAAATAAATTACTTTAAATCAAATGCTTTTAATTCATGAGAGGAAAAGGGTAGAAATTAATGAGTTCATCTCTCCAGTTCGGCTAATCTGCATTTTCACTGGTTTTGTTTAGTGTTCAGGAGTCTCCTGCCTGGATAGTGTTATTAACTCTACAGTAGCCATGTCACTTCCATTTTCTCTAAATATTTATTTCTCTAAAGTGAGCAAATTTAATATTGTCCTAATAATGTAAAAAGAGAAAACAGAAAAGAGACAATGTGAATTTTGGTTTTCTATAATACTTGACTATTTCTTGAATTAAAAAGGACTCTGTGAGCCAGGGATTTAGCTCAGTGGTTCTGGTATCTGCCTTACAAATGCAAGGTCCTGAGTTCAATCCCTGGTAACCACATACAACAATGCCAGGTGTGGAAACTCATGCCCACCAGCCATCAGTACTACATACCACAGTGCTGGGTGTGGTGGCTCGTGCCCATAATATCAGCACTCAGGAGGTAGAGGCAGGGAGATTGCTGTGAGTTAGAGGCTGAGCACAGGAATAGCCTGAACTACAAAGCAAGACCCTGTCACAAACAAAACTAAACAAAACCCCCTCAAAACAACTCTGCTTAGAACTTTGCTAATAGTAAATCTCTTACCACTAGAATAAAGTATACTATGAAGAGAATGTTGAGTATGAACATTTGTGCATAATGTTATTTATTCTTTTTAAAAAGTGTGTATATAGAGGCCGGGGATATAGCTCAGTGGCTCCAGTGCCTGTCTTGCAAGTGCAAGGGCCTGGTTTCGATCCCTGGTAACCACATACAATACTGGGCGTGGAGACTCATGCCCAGCAGCAACCTGTACCACATATCACAGTGCTGGGCGTGGTGGCTCACACCCACCAGTAATCAGTACCACACACCACAGTGCTGGGTGTGGTGGCTCACGCCTGTAATTCCAGCACTTGGGAGGCAGGGACAGGGGGATTGCTGTGATATGAGTTTGAGGCTGAGTTCAGGGTCAGCCTGAACTACAAAGTGAGACTGTGTCTCAAAAAAAAAAAAAAAAAAGAAAAAAGAAAAAAAGAAAAAAGTATACAGGCCTATGTATACTTGGCCTATGTATAGTGTAGCCTATATATAGTGTGTATATGTATGCCTATGTATGTGATAGAGTACAGTTGCTTGTTCCTGTGCAATTACTTAGAAAATATTAGTGCTTTTCTGTACAGTAAATAGATTTAGCTTTGTCTAAACTGTGTGAAAACATACTTTTTCCAATCACTTAACATTTTAGTAGTTTAGAATATACTTCCATTTTTATATTAAGTTCATTAAAATTGAATTTTCTAACTCCAGGAGAATATAGTGCGGGTAGTACAACAGTGTGCAAAGTGTCGTGACTGATACTTTGTCTCTACCCCAGTGAGGATAACTTTCAAAACAAAATACAAAGTTTTGAGATTCTCCTGGGGTCCAAATCTCTAGTAAACTCATCAGGAACCTCTTAACTTTATCAGAATGAACTTGAAACTGACCCTAGAGTGCTACAATAACCTCTGTTCCATGTTTTCTTTTGCAACTTTAATTAATTGAGTAATGATTCTTTCCTAAGTTAGAATCTGTCTTGAACAACGCCTTAGAAATTTGCTAAAATAAGACCTTAGCCTCAGCGGCTGTAGGAAAAAAAAAAAAAAGAAGAAGATTTCTTCAGTATAACTTGTTAAAACACAACAAGGCTGATTCTATTCAGGACTGTAGCAGGAGGAAACATCACCAGGACCTTGCAAGAGGGGAGCAATGGCGCACTTAGCTCTGAATGCAGCATGCATGTGTTGGAATCTTTAGCCAAGACCAATGTGGGTTAGAGGGTGAAAATATTCTGCAGGGAACTATCAGTGATTGTTAGGGTTTAGGTTAGAAATTTTGTCCCTAATGCTTCTTGTGTTTAGAGAGATTGGATGATCGGGCATTGTACTCCCTGGTGGACTGGCTCACCAAGGGCTACATAGCTGACATAGTGCTAAGACAGGACTTAGTTGAAGGAAACAGGTCCCTGGGGGATGACATGGAAGGGTTTATCTCCATTTTTGGCTCTTTCTTTTGCTTTGCTTCCTATTATAATGTGAGTAGCTCCTGTGATGAGGCCCGTCTTTCACATTGTTTCTGAGTTTGAGACTGTTGACTGAACTGAAATCTCTAACAGTATGAGCCAAAATAAAGCTAGCCTCCTTATCTTTGATATTCGTCTTCTGATGTCAGATCCAGGCAGTGGTAGTTATTCTGTCACGCTTTGACAGCTCTCCATGATCGACAGGCCATGCCCTACAGTCCAGCCTCCTTGTCACATCCTGTTTTCTTGCTTCACTTTACAGCCTCCAGTTTTCAGAGACAGAGCTTGTAGGAAGTGATAAATTACGGGGTGCTACAACTGACTTGTTGTGAGAGGGGAGCCCGATTGGTAGTAGGTCACTGAGGGAGAGGTGAGGAAATGTACACTTCCTGTTTCTCTCTGCTTCAGGGGTACAATGGTAGGGGCAGCTTTGTCCTGCAACAGACACTTGAACCAAGCCTTTTCTTCCGGAGAACCCATCGACCATACACTGAAAATGTGAGCCATCAACAGTTATTTTTCCTTTTTTAACTCCTAGGTGTCAGAGTTTTTTGTTCCACTGACAAGAAACTAAAGACTCTAGATAAATAGACCTGAGAGGATTCTTGCAGTAGAAAGGGCAGGATGACCAGATATTTATTCCCTGTGAGACAGTGAAGGAGAAGAAACTTGAACACATTAAGAGTGATCTGACCTCAAGCTAGATGGACGCTGGCTAGGCTGACATAGGAGAGTTCTTTTTTAAACATTGGCTTTTAGAAGCAATTGCACAGATATGTCTAGTAGATAGTTTAGAAGCCTCAATAAAGGTTCTCCAAAAATATGTATAATGGTTTGAGCAACACTCATGTATATCTTCTGGTTCTGGAAACTGGGAAAACCATGGAGGAACCATCAGGCTTTTGTTCATGGCTAACAGAGTCCACTTCTCTTCTGTGTGATCTGTGGCCCTTTCTCAGTGCAAGTGCCGTGAGAGACTCTAGTGTGTCTTCCTGTTATCGTGAGCACATTGACTCTACATGAAGGTTCAAACTATGATCTTGTCTGAATGGAACAACCTCCCAAAGCTCCAACCT
>PVIR01011747.1:0-46387 GCA_004026965.1 Petromus typicus
GCTTTAAGCTCAAGCTGGGACATCGCTGCTGCCACTGTCACCACCGTTCGCTCCCGTTCTGGGAGTTAAAGTCTTGGGTTTTAGACGACCAAGGCGTAGACTCACTGTCTCCTAGGCCCAGGAGGAGCTGATGCTGAAGGCCTATGTTCTCGCTCAAACTGGGCTGCGTTCGTATTAAGGAGCAGAAAGTGGTGAGGAAAAGATGGGGTCGGAAAAAAAGACAGTAGTAGGCCGGGGAGTTAGCTCAGTGGTTCCGGCGCCTGTCTTGCAAGCGCAAGGGCCCGGGTTCGATTCCCCGGTAACCACATAACAATACTGGGTGTGGAGACTCACGCTCAGCAGCAATCAGTACCACATACCACAGTGCCAGGCGTGGTGGCTCACACTTGTCATCCCAGCACTCGGGAGGCAAGGGCAGGAGGATTGCTGTGATGTGAGTTTGAGGCCGAGCTCAGGGCCAGCCTGAACCACAAAGGGAGACCCTGTCTCAAAAAACCTAAAAAAAAAAGACAGTAGTGAGCTTGGCAGGAAGGAATTCACAGAGAAGAAGGAGAAGCACATCTAGAAGTCCATGGATTTCTTCCCAAAGCCTCTAAATATCTTCCTTGAAAAATGCACTTTCGTGAGTCCCATCAGGAATCAGTAGGGGCAGCAGTTCCAGACCCTAAGGTGGGCAGCGCGGAGCTGCGGTCTGCCCTGACTGTCGCGTCCTTCCCCTGCCCCGTCCCCCGCCCTGTTTTCTTTGTGGTCCTGCAAAACCCTCTCCCATCTTTGTACTTTCTAGTTCCTCTGCCTGAAACATTCTCCTCACTTTTCTCATGCTTGGTTCTTTCTTAGCTCTTGCCCATCATCTTTTTCGTTTTATTTAGGCCTCAGCTCAAATGAATTATCATCTACTTGGAGAAGATTTTCTCCATCACTTTAGCCTGAAAACCCACTGCTCTGCTTTCCCCTGCAGCCCCGCTCTCCTTTCACCTGCAACTCCAAGCTGCTTTGTTCCTCCCCCTCCTCTTCCTTCTTTGTGAGGTGCTGGCTCGAACTCACAGCCTCGCGCTGCTAAGCACACGCTCTACCACGGAGTTGTACCTTTAGTCTCCCAAATGACTCTTAAACTCATTGTGCTGGTTTCTTTCTTGTAGAATATTTTGCTTATTTACCCACCTGCCTCCTTTCCCTGGAGGTAAGCTCCACTGGACAGAGGGATCTTGCTGCCTTGTTCTCCAGTGTGTGCCCAGGGTGTAGCACATTGTATACACTGAATGAATCTGTTTTGAACAAGTGAAAAAAATCATGCTAGGTGCTGGCGGTATAAGTTCAGGGAGGACACATAATAAGGGGAGAGAAAGAGACAGACATAGACGATTATTAAATAATGACAGGCATATATCCTCGCATCATTATGGATTTTACCACCGCATTCTGGCTCTATTACTCACCTCCCTGGGGCTCAGTCTTCTCATCTGTAAACTGTCAACAAGAATAATCCCAAGGGCCTGTTATGGACATTGCAGGAGATGACACATATAAAGGGTCAGTATCGTGTGCTGGAAGTGGGAGTTACTATTATTGGATCTCTAGAGCCAGCGTGTGGACTGCTGCAATTCTCATCTCCACGTTTGCTTCTGCTCACCTTTGGCTCTGGCTGCTCTGGAGGAGCTCAGTGCTGCCCAGAGTGAGCTGCAGTGATGTTCCTAAGCCAGAAGCCCACTCAGAACGGCTTAGACCTGGCTGGTACGGCCAGAAAGTGCTGCTTCGAGGGGAGTGGCACCCCCTGCTTCCCTTTCCATCTTACAAAGCCAGGCCAGCGTAAGGAAATTAATTCAGGCCTTTAAATGCTGATAAATGCAGAGGCACTTACAGCTAATATTTCAATCAAGTGTCAAGATAGAACTGATTAAAAGAGGATTTGGAAACTTCTCCGTGATGGAGGCTGGATTCTTCATCCATTCTAATATGAGACATCATTTACATTTTTTGTTTACCTGACCTCGGTTAATGCCACACTGCTAATGCTTGAAGAAAAAAACCAGTACCATTTTGAATCATGCCATTTTGTGTTAATTTGATAGAAATGGATTTTAATGGATTTGTCCTGCTTTTGGCTTGCCTTCATAATTGTGGGACTAATTAAATATATACTTGTAAGCAATCAGTGTCAGAGCTGAAAGGGATTACTCAGGTGAACCCATCATCTTGTAGAGGAGAAACAAGCTTGAGGACCGCAGTGCTCAGAAAGCTTAGTCTTGTTGCACAACAGAAAACCTCCCCTGGCCTGTTCTCCCTGAATCTTCACTTTTCTGCTCTAAGATGACTCCTCGTACTCACGTTTCACTCATGCAGTGAAGTTATTGCATACCTGCCGCATGCTGCGTGCTCTGGGCAGTGTGTACGCATGGCCCTAGTCAGTCAGCTACAAGCCAAATAGAAAAACGGATGAGTAAGTGAACAGCCGGGGAAAGTGCAAGGTCCTGAGGCAGCACGGAGGACCCTGCTGAAACTGAACCGGTGCACAGGGAGGTGGAGGAGCCCGCAAAGCATCAGGACCAAGTCTGATCGCTCTGTCTGAACCACACAATTGAAGTTTGAGTGGGAATTAGTCACACAGGCGGGGCTGAGGGTCAGGAACAGGCACTGACACGGGGGACGCTGTGGGCAAAGACGACACGGTGCAGACTTGAAATGAGCACAATGCCGATACGTGCCACCACATAGAGGGACTCTGAAAACACAATGCAGCACAAAAGAGCCAAGCACATGAAAAGTACTTATATGAAAAGTCTAGAAGAGGTAAATTCATGGAGAAAGGACATAGATTACTATTTGCCTAAGGCTAAGCTAACAGAGATATTATTCTGAATACTATACATGTATTGATTTATGTAATTTTCATAACAATCCCAGAAGGTATATAATTATTTCCATTTTACAGATGAAAAAACTAAGGCACAAAGAATTTAACCTGCTCACAGCCACTAACCACCAGAACTTGGATTTGAACTCAGTCAGTCTCGCTTACCTCTAATCATTACATTATGCTATGAAGTAAGGTCTGATAATGAAGGCCTTTGGAAATCAAATAAAAGAGTTTTGGTTATTCTTTAGGACACTTATTAAGTGTTTTAAACAGAGATGTTAAGATCTGTATTGCAAATACTATGCTGCATTCTTTAATGATATCATCAAATGGATTTGGGGAGGGAGTGGCGATATCAGAGGCAGTGGGTTCACTCAGGAGTTGATCTGGACTTAAAAGTGTGACATTAGCAGTGGGGATGGAGAGGTGGATGGATTTCAAAAGTATTTAGGAAAATTCATTGACAGCATTTGGTGACTGATGAAATACGCAGAGAGAGAGAAATTTAGGTTGATTCTACAACTTTCATTTGGGCCATTGAGATGATATGGTGATGTCTTCTGAGGGAAGGAAAGAGAACAAACTCAAGTTCAGGCGTAGTGACTGTAAGGTACTTCTGAGATATCCAAATCTAAATGATAAGAAGGAAGTTGAGTATACAGACTTGAAAATCAATAGAAAACTTTATGTTATGTGTGTTGCAGATGTAGGTTAGTGTCAAAACACTCCCCTAGCGTGCTCTAGGCCCTGGGTTCCAGCACCACAAAGTAAAGGAAGCAAAAGAAAAGAAAGAAAGACTATGCTTCAAATACACAATCAAGGAGCCATCAGTGTACAGATGGAAGTTTAAGCCTTGAGGGTGGTGAGAGTTCCCAGCAGGATGACGTGTTCGGTTAGAAGGGAGGGTGGGCCACAGTCCCTAGAACACTGCTCTGACTGCGGGGACCAAGGTAGGGCAGCAGAGAGGCAGGACTAAGCCAAGGAGGCCAATGAAGAGGGGCCTCAAGAAGAACCAAGTGGGACCAGCTAAGAAGCATATGAAGAAATGTTTAGCATCACTAGTCATTCGAGAGATGCAGATGAAAATAATACTGAGACTTCTTCTCACTCCACAAAGAATGGCTGCTATCCTGAAATTAACTTGCAATAAATATTGGTAAGGCTGTGGGAGAAAAGAACTCTTCTGCACTATTGGTGGGAATGTAGACTGGTGTAACCACTGTGGAGATCAATTGGAGACTCCTCGAAAACTAGGATTAGAGGTCCCATTTGACCCTGTTATTCCTTTGGTAGGTATATACATGAAAGAATTGAATGATTCATATCACAGTGACATATGTGCACCCATGTTCATAGCAGCTCAGTTTGTGATAGTTAGATCTTGGGAAACAGCTCAAATGCCCATCAGCCAGAGACTGGATAAAGAAGTGAGATTTTTTTGTTGAAATGGAGTATTACTCTGTCATAAAGAATGATCAGTCTGAGTCATTTATACGCAAATAGATATACCTTGAGGACATACTCATAAGTGAAATAAATAGGTCACAGATGTGTAAATATCATATCTTTTCTCTGGTATGAGAAACTGAAGATATGAAAGAGTTCTAGAGTGCACGATAGATGTTGTAAAATAGAAACTATTCAAATTGTATATAATGTGGGGGAAATGTACTGGTAAAAAAAGGAAACAAAGCTTATGTATATATGGGGCCAAGGGTTGTAGTGTAGTCAGGGAAATGAGAAAAAATGAGAATTAAGACATGTCATATATTGATACAAATTCTCAATGTCGATTGTGAGCATGATGTGTATATAAAAGTACCGATAAAATCAATTAATGAAAAAGGAATGAACAAGAGAGGAATGTGTCAGATACAGCAGAAAGCTAAGGACTGAAAAATGTACATTAGGTTTTGCAATGAAGAAACCAATGGTGAGTGCAGTTTCAGCAGAGTGTGAGAAGAGAAACATATTATAGTCTCTGAGAGAGCTTCATAAAAGCTTGCTTTTTCCTTTTTGCACAAGTACCACTACCTGGTTTTTCTACTTGAGTTCCTCTCTGCCTAAGCCAAGCTCTCAAGCCCTTCTCTCAATGACAGCTTTGTTGGCTTCCATTACATACCCCGGCTCCTTTCCCTTTAAAGCTCCCTTGTAGGGTTTGCTGTTGATAACCAAGTGGAAATAAGTAGAAGATAATTTCTAAAACACAAACAAACAAACAAACCCAAGGAAGTGATTTAAGGCTTCTAAAAATTTGATAACTTTCTCTTGGTTATTTTCTAGGCTAGTGTTTTCTAAAATATTTTCTGTAAGCAATACATGATAAAGGAGTTCCATAATTGAGCAGTTTCCTTTACTGTCTGACACTCCAAAGCCTTTAATAGGCAAATGTATCCCTCAAATTTGTGAGTGCACTGAGTATAAAGTTAACCTTGTAGTGTTTCTCAAATGTACTTGACCACAGAGATCACGGGGCACTTTGGTTGAGGAGCAATTGTAGGATTGGCTTTCCTAGAAAAATACTGAAAAAGTCTACCTGTGTTTATAGTTTCCACATAATTTTTTATAGGAGGTTCTCAACATGTTAAGGCAGCTGTTATTCTTCCACTCCTGTGGGTGGAGCTCATGCTCCTTCACCACTTCTTCATAGTCTGTATCCTCTTACCCTTATGCCACTCAGGTACAGCATGATAGGGAGATGCACGCAAGACTAAAGAATAGAGGATGGAAGTCCATCCAGGAAGCCTATACAGATGCCTCTGATTCATGACTTTATTCATTGTCCATTCATTCAGAAATGTATTGAGTACCCAGTCTGTGCCAGATACCTTGCAAAGTATTGGCACTAGACCAATGAATTTGAATTTAACAGCAATACACACACACACACACACACACACACACACACACACACACACACACACACACACACAGTCCTGATTTTGAAGAGGTTACATTCATAATATGGAAGGCAGTCAGGAAATAAGGAGACAAAAATCTAGAGAGACTGACTTGCTGCCTGAATGGATGAAGTCCTAAGCCAAGTAAAGAAGCAAGAATGGAAATGGAAGTAGAATAGCTAAATTCTCAGAGGTGGGAATAGCGAATTCCACTGAATGAAGAACCCAGTCCAGAGCTTGGCATCACCAATTCTTTTGTGCTAATACTTAAAAAAAAAATTCTCAAGAAAGATTTAAAAAAAAATCTCTGAGGCTTTGGGAAGCTGGATTTCTTCCAGCTATTGCCTGGGTGAGAATATCATGAGGGGCACAGAACACCCCGAAGGGTGTCAGAGATGCAGTTTTAGACCCCGAAGTGACTCAAGTCAAATCACAGTTTGTCTAGTACTTTGTAGTTTTCAAAATGCTGTCTCATCCAAGGCCATTATGTGGAGAAAGGTAGTGAGACTTGGAGGCTTGCTAGCCTAAGATTCCATAGCTGTTCAGTGGTGGGGCTGGGATTTGAATTCAGATTTTTTTTTTTTTTTTTTTTTGAGACAGAGTCTCGCTTTGTGGTTCAGGCTGGCCCTGAGCTCAGCCCCAAACTCACATCACAGCAATCCTCCTGCCTCTGCCTCCCAAGTGCTGGGATGACAGGCGTGAGCCACCACGCCTGGCACTATGGTGTGTGGTGCTGATTGCTGCTGGGCATGATGGTACATGGTTACCGGGGATCGAACCCGGGTCCTTGCACTTGCAAGACAAGCACCAGAACCACTGAGCTAAATCCCTGGCCCTTGAATTCAGATCTTTAGCTGGCAGAATATCTACGTATTGCCACATTATTGCTGACTTTTTCAATTCTTGGGCTCAGGAGCATGTTTGGATTATTCTTAAGAGGGGGAAGGGAGAGCAGAGAGGAGGAGATTGGGGCAATGATTAACTCTCCTTAGGGGAAAAATGGTGCCTGTTAATGTTTTTGGATTGAATGAAAGAGTTTTCAGGGCAAGGGCCAAGTGGCGATTAGATCTTTTCCCTCCAAGTAATCCCCATTCAAGGCTGCATAAATTGCAATCCTGAGGGGGAGGAACTGTGAAGCAACAGACCCTGTAGTCTCACTCCAAACTAGTCAGACTCTGAATTAGAGAACTTGGATGGAGTTTGCTTGCAGTTTTGCATTTTCAGCTTAAAGGCAGATGTAGTGACATTGAAGAAGGCTCAAAGGAGATGATGAAAGAAGAGGAGAATGTAACTTGCAGTACAAAAGTTGAAGAGATTGGAGTTGGGACCTGCCTGCCTCTCACATCATTTCCTGCTTTGGGCTTTGTTTCAGCAACCCTGAAATGCATACAACATTTCATGTCCCTTCCCACCTTTCTGTGACATTTCTCACCATCATGCTGATGTATCATCTTGTCCACTTGACTTAGAACACCTAATCCCCATGTATCTCAGAATTTACTGAGCTCTTTCACAGTGTCTAGCACCATGCTAAATATTTTGAATGTGCAAGTTCACTTAATCTTTAAAGCTGCCTTGTGAATCAGCTACTATTACCCTCATTTTTACATGCGAGTGAACTCTGCAGATACTGTTACTCTCATTTTACACACGAGTGAACTGAAGTTCAGAGAAATATGGCAACTTATTCAAGTTCACACAGCTGGTGAGAGGAGCCAGTATTAGAACTCAAGTATTTTTGATTCCAGATTCTGGCCACTGGGTGTTCTCTCCTTTTCTGGAGAGGTAGCCAGAGATGACTAAGGGTCATCAGACCAAGAAGCAAATCCTACCCTAGTTTAAGGGGAAGTGTAGAGACTGGGAGGGAACATCCTAGACTCTCACACAGCCAAAGGAAACTTGGGTAAGGACAAATGTGAGCCAGAATCCACACGGCTCCACAGCAGGCCTGTCTTCAGAAGCGTTCTCTGCTCAGACCCTCAGCTAACGACAGCCCCTGGGGAGCACAGCTTTGTACAAAGAGGATGATGCCTTTCAGGGCACAACATCTGGGACTCTTGGTCAGAGGTTCTCCACCGAGTGATTTTGTCCACCTCGGGGGACATGTGGCAACACCCGGAGCCAGTTTTGTTTGTCAGGTAGAAGGAAAGTGCTCCTGGTATCTAGCGGGTTAGGGGCTGGAGACGCTGCCTAAGATAGTCCTACATCAAAGAAGTATCTGGTCTAAAATGTCCACTATGCTGAGCTCAAGACACCCTGCCATAGTGGGAAGCCGGCAAATTGAATTCTCACAACTTTTAGAATTTTCTACCCCTGCTCATATTGCCTTTCACCAATACACTTTTTTCCTTGCCTTTCAGACTTCAGCTCATTCCACTAGCTGCCCCTCCTCTCTTGCATTAGCAGTATACATCGCCATAAGGCTTAGCAAACTGCATTAGCAATGTGTGCCGACTTGTCTGGCTCCCTGTATGGGCTGTTAGGACTTGGAAGACAAGACCTAGGGTCACATTCTGTTAAATCCCCTGCACCTATTTTAGAATCTGGTACCTGGTTCATTACATGAATGAAAACAAGAGAAGCTTTGGAAGCAATTTAGTAGTAAATGCTACATATATGACAGGCTATTGCATAGCTCCTTTTCAGGAACCATCTCTCCTGGTGGCCCCCGAAACTCTGCATAACCCTCTCCAGCAGAGCAAATTCCCTCTGGACATTTGCTCTCCAAAGTCCCATGGTAGCTCAAACTCAACATGTCACTAATGGAATGTATGATCCTCCTCAAATCTGATTTTCTTCCTGTGGTCACAGTGCCTGTAAATGGTCCCATAACTTAACCTATCATTGAAGCTACTCTCTCGGAAGTCAGATGGTTTCCCTCATCCCCCGACATCTTTGAAGCATTAGCTCATAAAGATCTGAATGTTCCTAGGAGCGCTCAGATCTTCCTCCTTCATTCTGTTCCCATTACCTTTGCCCTGACACTAGCTCTCATCACTTCTAGATGACTGTGAGAGTCTCCTACTTCATTACTCTGTTTCCAGTCTTGCCACACATTCCCTTCAAATTTACATTCTACACTGCTGCCAGAGAAACATTCCTAACCCACATCCAAGGAGATTATCTTCTTGCTTGAAATCCTTCAAGGGCTTCTTGTGATCTTCAGGATAAAGTCCAATCTTCTTATCATGGCACACATGACTTTCATGACCTGGACCTCGCCTGGCTTTCCAACCTCGTTTCTAATCACTTACTCACACATACCTTTGACTCTGAGTGTTTCTCAACTGGGGGCGTTCCCCCCACTCAGATCATCTGGCAATGTCTGGAAGCATTTTTGGTGGTCAGACTTGGGCAAAGTAAGGTGCTCCTGGCATTTGGTAAACAGAATTCAGAAATATTGCTGCAAAGGATCCTACAGTACACAGGCTAACACACGACAGTAAATGATCATCTGACAGTACCAGCTCTCTCTAGTTCCTCGGAACGTCAGGCTAGTTTCACTTGTCTGTGCCTAAAACATGCTGAGAATGACTTTCTCCTTTAGCATCTGGCTGAGTCCTGCCAGCCTTTCAAAACTCCATATAAATCTCACCTCTTCTAGGAAGTCTTCCCCAATCTCCTTGTCTGAATTAGATGTCCATTTTGGGGTTCATCTGCCCCTCGGGGCCTCTACTCTTTTAGTACTTATTAAACAGCATTGTAATCATGTTATTGTCTGTTCGCTGGAGAGACTGATCTCCATGGCAGCAAGGATCACAGTTACTCACCATTGTGTCTCCTGTACTTGGCACATGGTGTGTGTTTCGATAGCTATTACATGAATGAATAACCACAAAACCCACACACATGACTGCTTGGATCCAAACGAGAACAGAAGTTGCTTATCATCACTTTTACCATTGATCTTTCTTTAGGGAGGTGCCTGAAATATTTATTGTAATATTGAGTGAGTAAATGGATGAGAAGTTGGGCTGGAAAACATTTAGTCAACAATACTTTGTTGGCTGCCTTCGATGTTCCAGAAGTTGAGCTATGTGCGCACTGAGAACCCAGCAGTGAATAAGACAGACTTGTTCCCTGCCTCAAAGAACTTATCAGAAGGTTCTGCACATTTGATTGAAATCTAGTTAGTGTAAGTAGATCACCTTGGTGATCTCAGTTAAGTGTCTGGAAAGAAAATCTATTAGAAAGTTAGAACACTGCCTTGTCTGGTTTGACTTGCTTATAGTAAATTGGCCAGCTTGCAAATCCTCGGTGTGACGGAATAGTGTGTCCTTCCCCTGAGCGATACAGTGTAGCTGCACTTGTTCTATTTTGGGCTGTGACTCTCCAGCCATGGGAAAAAGACTGTCTCTGCAAGGAAGAGGAAAGATTACTGATCTGAATAAGCTGCAAAATAAGTGGAGACCACCGGCTTCCTTAATTAACTTTGTATAAAGAAAATGAAAGCTCATTACCCATCTTGTCAGTTGCCCCACATCTCCAGAGCTGGGGGAGCAGTTGAATAATGAACAGCTCAGTAGTGCAGAGTCAACATTTACAGAAACAGTTAACATTAACTGTGTGTCAAGTGAGGCTTAGACCTGCTATCTCCTTCTGAGGACTCTGAAACTTCACTATAACGTAAGGTAGTCAAATGCAAAAGGGTAAACCTCTACATTTTAAAAAGTGGTGTAATCATATTTCTTCAACTCTTCTGAGTAGCTTCCATTGGAATGAGTGCTAGGAAAAAGATTTATTTTGACCATAATTGGAGAAACAGAATTAGAAAGGTAAAGTGCTAAACTCCAGTACAGGAGAGAATGGGGGGGCTGTCTTTCAGTTGTCCAGAGAAATCTCCACCTGAGACAGCCAGCCGTAGGACTAAAGATCCTACCAGTCCTTGGGCAACAGAGAAAACCATCCATATCATTCATCCACTTAGCCGGCAAATGTTTACTGAGCCCCTAGTATGCATCAGGACCTTGGGTGCCATACAACGGCTGAGTTGGGGAGAGGAGCAGACAGAAGACCCCAAGGTGATGGAGAGTATACACTTGCACAAGCATTTGGTACTTAAAGGTAAATGGCTCTGCCTATGTGTAAGAGTGTCTGCTCTCCTTTTGTTTAGCTTTGAGGAAGGCCTAGCAAGTGGAGATGTTGGCATCTTTGCTGATTCTGTAATGTTGGCAGGGCCTCTACTAGATGGATACGACTAGATTGATGAAATCGCTTTGACCCTTAGGTGCACTCTGAGTTTTCCCCCAAACACCGACCTTGCCTTTCAGGACTTTAAGGCTGTAACTAGAACCATGCTGGTTCTCACGTTCCACAATTAAGCTCCCCTGTTTGCATGTTCAGATCTTAAGGGTGCCCCTTGGGCATTCGGCGAGCGTTTAGCCAACTCAGCAGCCTCTGTAACAGAAGCTAAAGTGGCAGCAGGAGTGCATTCCATAAAAGCAGCTCTCTTCCTAGAGCTCATAATTAGCATGTGTTAACTACATCCTCTTTGCATCTGGTACGTGGCAATTCAAGGGTGACAGAGGCAGAATGGAAACGGGACCCATAAAAATGTTCTGCTGTGTGTAAAGGTAAGAAGTTGGTCTTTAGTCTCATTTGTCCACTGGAAATAAGGATTTTTTCTGCCTGAGTATTAGATACCTATGGAGGCCAAACTGTTCTCAGAGTGAGGCTTTATATATCAAACTCATGCCATAACACATCAGATGGTTGAAAACACGACAGCTGTCATCGTAATAATCATCATCATCCGACTAGTACTTAGCTGTCTTACATAGTATGAGGTAATGATGGGAGAAAATACACTGCACTGAGAGTAAGGAGGTCAGGTGTGCGATCTGGTTATGTCACTAATTAGCCACGGGGATTTTGGGAAGCCCACTTAATGTTAAGATTGGGATGACTCACACCGAATGGTAAGAAGCTGAGTCTTTGGCAGTAGGAGTTAAGGAGAAGGGAGGAAGTGGAAGGAATCATGAGCAGAGCAGTTTGAGGCTAGGAAGGAAATAATTCTACCGCTGACTGGTACCAGATATTCAGCTTCATTCTTCACCCTGTTCTGCGCCACGGAAGGCTGCCCGGTGTGGACTGTGTTAATAAGCTCCCTCGCCTCCTGACTTCTGGTTGTGCTTGACACCAGTTGGAGACTGGAGAGTGGGAAGAGAGTAACTTTGAGATGTTTATTCCCCGGGTGCTCTCCTGACGAGCTGAATATTGACAGTAGCTGTATCCCTCCACTTAGGGCCACAGCTCTTCTAAAGCGACTCTTCATGTAGTTCTGTCCTTCACCTTTCAGCGTAGGAACACGATGGTTCCCTGCTGTTACTATGTCCAAAGTATTACCCCATTTCTCGTGAGGTTCCTGTAGTCTACCCTTGCTTTTATAAATAGCTCCTTTGTGAAATTCTCTGCGGATTACCCAGTTTGAATGTGCAATCTGTTTCCTGCTCAGACCTTGATTAATAAATCGAAGTGATTTTTGTACCATACCCCTAGCGCCTAAGGTAGGCACCAAGTGAAGATTAGTGTAATGAATAAATTATTGAGCTTTGATTAGGATAACTAGTAATCCAAAGAATGTGGGTAACTCAGGTAAAATTGAGGACATCAAGAGTTATAGCAGGGCCACTCTCATCAAAAAGGACCCTTTGAAAGGAAGAGTAAAGATAGTATCAGAGACGCTAGACACTGACTGGAGTTCAGAAGAGGGCCCTTTATGGGCACTGAAGGCCAGGAATTGTAGGTTTACGGAGTGCACCGTAATCACTGGAATTTTAACAAAGAAAAATGTCCTGACCGATTAGCTTAAAGTCTGGAACCTACTGAACAGGGACGAAGGAGTCTAATTCACCAATCCAGCATGATTTGAGGGTTTTTATATTTATTTATGTAACATACTTATTGAGCTCTTTGTTCTGATTTTGGCACTCACCGGTCTTCAGGACAGAATTTAGTTTCCATTATCATCCTTATTGTAGAAGGAATGAATAAAGTGGCCAAGAACTCTATGTTTCAGTATAAAACATGAGTGGCTGGGTCTGTAAATTTTTAGAATATGGGCTTCAGAGTGAAACTCTTATGAAAATCCTGATTTGACCAATCTGGACAAGTGATAACCTTTCTGAACCTTTGATTACATACTTAAAAATGAAGGTGGTGATAACACTTTCTTATCATTTTATTATGAGTATTAAGTGAGATAAGTCATATAAAGTGCTTAGACTATTTTTTGGTGCACAGCAAATCCATTTGACTCTTCTATTAGTATTCTGAATCTTTCTGGTTTAAATGGGACAGTCCCTTGGAGGCCGATCAGTCCTAGAGCAGCACAAAAGGTTAAGTTTCTAATCCTGCACAGCTGAGAAGACCTACAACCTATGGCAACATCTTCATGCTTCCACCACAGGACTTCCCTGCCTTATTTCTATGCCAGTCATTAGCATTGGCCAAAGGACAATGGTTACATAACATCTGAGCTGCCCAAGCCCTTCGTCTGTGCTTCTGTATCACTTTGTATAGACATGTTTCACCTAATGGATGGTGAACTATATGGAGCAAGATCGAGCACGGTATGTCCTAGAAATGCTTTCGAAAAGTATTCAATAAGGTTTCATCTGTGAGGTCCTGGAAGACTTCAGACTCTTCTGAAGAGTAAGTTGCATGCTTCACTCGGGACGTTAAGACACCTGCTTTTCTCCTCTTGTTCCAGTTCCTATTCCATCCCTTTTCAGACACCTGCCTCCTGCTCTGAACAAGTGCTAGAAAGCAAATATGGCAGAAATAAATACCATTCAAGCAGTGACTACACTGCAGGGAGCCCATAAAAGGAGAAGCCCCCTCTAAATTGGAGATCTGTTTATTTTGCAATTAACAAAAGGTCAGGAGGCCTGGCACAGAATCCAAGTGTTACTCTGCTGTGCTAGCAAGAATTCTGAAGTTTGAAAGTTATTGCTGTGCATTTGGAATTTTTATTATGAATTCCAGGAAGTCAAAGATTTCTGGGTAAGATGTGAATCACAGCAGAGTATTCTGCTATCCTTTGACCCAAAGTCACTTTTTGGTGATATAACAAGGTCAATAGGTCATGGGAGCTCCACTGGGTTACCTTGAAATGACCTCCTTTGAGGATGTAACAGATTATTAATCAGAGGGTATATCAAGAAGCGATGGCCAGGGAGGAACGAGCTTTCAACCTTTGATTTAGGAGCTGGGAATTTACAGTTCTCTTTCTTCTGCAGGACCCTAAATTGGCTTGACCTAAGTCTCTCAGGAACATTTGCTGAACTGATTCTCTTTCCAGCACAGGGCACTATAGGATAACACCATTTAGAAAGATTATTGAGCACCTACTATGTAGCAGGCTCTGATTTAGGGTATTGAAGACAAAAATGAGAAACATCCTGTCCTCAAAGTGCTTAAAGTTGAGTGGAGGGCACAGATGTGAAAACAGAAATCCAACGCGAAGTCGTTATGACTGACATGATAGAACTTGCACAAGGCATAGAGAAACCTTCAAAGAAGAGGTCAGGGAAAGAATAATGACAGCTAGGGCTGGGGAGCTAGCTCAGTGGTTCTGGCGCCTGTCTTGCAAGCACAAGGACCTGGGTTCGATCCCCGGTAACCACATACCATACTGGGCATGGAGACTGATGCCCAGCAGCAACCAGTACCACATACCACAGTGCCGGGTGTTGTGGCTCACGCCTGTCATCCCAGCACTTGGGAGGCAGAGGCGGGAGGATTGCTGTGATGTGAGTTTGGGGCTGAGCTCAGGGCCAGCCTGAACTACAAAGAGAGACCTTGTCTCAAAAAAAAAAAAAAAAAGAATAACTACAGCTAAGACCTCATATTTCATTTGTATAGATAAAAGAATGGCTTAAATAGGAAAAAATATTTCTTTAAGAGTCATTCACGCTTGCTTTGGCCACATTATCATTATCATTGAAGGCATTTATTTTAGCCCGTTTCCATCGACTTGTATATATTTGTACTTCTAAAATTTACCTTGGAGTCCTAATAATAAGATTGTTCCTCTCGAATTCTTTGAAGCTGAAATGTTTATGCTTTTCTTTCCCCCTCACTTAATGCATATATTTGTTTGCTTAACAATGAACATTTCTCTGCTACCTCAGTCTATCACAGACTGGAAACTGCTTGGAGGAGGAATCTCTTGTTATAAATTATCTACTAAGCTTTTAAAGCCTATCTTGTGAGGTGCATGGTAGGAAGTGAGGACTGTGACAGTATTTGGGCGTCAAGGCTCCATCAGACTATCTATCTCTCAGGACCAAACTGCCTCAGACCCCTCGTCACATTTCTTGCCACTCCCTCTCCACCGATGAGAATTGGGACAGAGCAGCCTCTCTGCTCCTTCCCTTATTTCTGGGGCACTGAAGATGTGTTCTCAGTAGCAAGTCACAATCCTGTGATGAAGGCTGCAAACCCAACTCTTGATTCATATGCATCTCTCTCTTTACACATATATTGATATGTAGATGTCTATGAGGCCACATTCCTATTTATAGCTTCTAACGTTGGTTTGATGTTTTCCTCAAGAACTCTAATACATATATTATATCCCCAAACTTTTAGCATGATGGTCTCCTCAGACCTGTATAGCAGAAATGCTCATTATCTGATTAGAAAAATTAAATTTTCATTTAAATATTCTTTTTCCACACTTCCTTCAAACAGCTTATAGCTAGTTTTTCTTTGAGTATGTGGCTTATAGCTTGGTGATCTTGAAAAATATTTTTGAAAGTAACATCTGACAGGTATTAAAATCTGAGGGTGGTTTAAAGAAAACAACTGGCCAGAGCACTTCTAGAATACTTCCTTTAAAATTTTTTAAAAATAATATTTAACTGAAAAATTATAGATGTACGTATTCAAGGTGTACTTTGACAGTTTGATATACATTATGTACTAGTTGGCCATAGTCCAATTAATGAATACATCCATTACCACACACACTTACCAGTGTATGTGTATCAGTGCACGTAGGGGATGTTAAAAGTCTGCTCTCTTATCAAATTTCAAGTAAACAGTGGCATATTATTAACTATACCCACCTCTCTGTGCATTAGATCCCCAGAGATTATTCATTTAGAGCTGAAAGTTCATATTCACACCAGTGTCTCTGCATTCTGTCACCACCAGTCTCTGGTAACCATCACTCTGCTGTCTGCTTTCAAGCCGTCAACCATTCTAGTTTCCACACAAAGGTGAGATCATGTAGCATTTGCCTTTATGTGTCTGACTTATTTCACTTACCATGATGCTCTCTAGTTCTATCTGTCTTGTTGCAATTAGCAGAATTTCCTTATTTGTATAACTGAATAATGTTCATATATATTTTATTTTATATATGATATATATTATATACATATATCACCGTTTTCTTTACCCATTCAACCACTGATAGAAACTTAACAGTTTCCATATCTTGGCCACTGTAGATAACGCAACAAAGAAGGGAGTGCAGTCTCTTTGAGATACTGGTTTCATGTGTAGGATACTCCTAATTTTCCCATTGATGAGTATTTGTGCTTCAGGTTTACAAATGAATGTAAGCTAATTAAATTTGACATTAGTTAAATAATGACTTTCATGAGAGCAAAAGAGAGTCAGCTAAGGAAAAACAAAGCTGTATGACTGTAGGCAAGAGAGTGTATATTTTCTTCAAATGTAACTTTTTTGTCATTATTTTTATTTTATTGTTTTAGTTTTTTGAGACAGGGTCTCAATTTGTAGTTCAGGCTGGTCCTGATCTCAGCCTTGAACTCAGCAATCCTCCTGCCTCTGCCTCCCAAGTGCTGGGATTACAGCAATGAGCTACCATACCCAGCACTGTGGTATGTGGTACTGATTGCTGGTGGGTGTGAGTCTCCATGCCTGACATTGTTGTATGTGGTGACCAGGGGTCGAACCTGGGACCTTGAGCTTTCAAGGCAGGCACTGGAACCACTGAGCTAAATTCTTGGCCCTGTCATTATTTTTATAGGACAGGTTCTTGCTATGTTTTTCAGGCTGGCTTTGAACTTGGCACTATGTAGCCCATGCTGGTCTTTGCCTCCTGAATGTAGGAATTACAGGCTTGTAACTTTCTAGTGAGAATCATGGTAAATAACAAGTTGGGAGAAACTCTCACCTACTGAGTCTAATAGTAAGACGTCATACAATGTATGAAGGGGGAGAGAGGGCAGGAGAGCGGGAGTGAAGGAGAGAGAGAAGGGGAGGAAGGTGGAAAGAGAGTCATAGAGAGAGAGAGAAAGACAGACAGAGACAGAGAGATAGAGAGAGAGGAAAGGAGAGAGGCTTTACTATTTGCAAACTACTTGAAAAATCTGCATCAACGCAATCTTATCTATTGGCCTAATGGAGGGCAGTGGGGGGGGGCAGACCAATCTGAATCAGTGACAGGTTGGAATTCTGGAATGTTTTAAAATGTGTCCTTTTATTAGTTGAAGTCCATGTGTACTATAATTCAAACTAACTGCTCCTAGTGGTTCCCAAGAGATCCTCAGACTCTTGCTTTCATGAATAGATAAGACCCACTGACTCATAAACAATGTGCTGACGTCCTCAGAAACAGTTTTTTTCCCTTTAAGATGAAAGTGGATTTGTGATGAGCACTAACGAACTCTGCCTAATAAACTTTTTCTTGGAGGAATGCTATGAGATCTGTGTCCAGACTGTCCCACACAGGAGGCAAACCCTTAGAGACGAAAGTATCGATAACATACCGAACTCTCTCTGCACACCCTCTGGGGGTGAGAGCAGAGGCCGG
The DNA here is from genome assembly GCA_004026965.1 of Petromus typicus. Lineage (NCBI taxonomy): Eukaryota > Metazoa > Chordata > Mammalia > Rodentia > Petromuridae > Petromus > Petromus typicus. The sequence goes on from PVIR01011747.1 coordinate 17,546, forward strand.
CCTTGTTCCTTCCTAGCCTCTGCTGGGTGCTGCTATTGGTGGGAACGGAAGTGACTGGAGAGCGGTCAAGACTTCCCCTTTACTCTCCATGACCTGATAGGCAGACAGCTCCTCTAAGACTGCCTGAGTGTGTGGACTTGGTGCATCAGTATTTTTGTCTCCTTAGCCTCTTCTTACGTGGGTGAGGACAATCAGAAAGTTGATCTTAGTGGCCCACTCATCCCCTTTTCTCCCTCCTACTGTCTCGTTTTGGAGTCTTGTAAGGAAAAATGAAAAAAAAATTTATAGCTGGAAACCAATCTTGTCCCTTTCTGGGTTATTTGCCTATTCCTAAAGAAAGGGTGAAGATCCTAATCCTTTGAGATTCAACACAAAGAACTAAGTTTTTGGAATGTGTGACAAGCAATAGAATTGATCTACTTCTGAGAATGGACCAGGAGCACCACACAGAGCCGACAGCCTGCCCTCCCTCCAGCCAAAATGCGTTCACCTTTGCTCTGTTGGGTAATGTAAATATTCAGCTGCCTCTCCATATCTAGGCTGGGTGTTTGTGTTCTCTTGTCTTTATGGCCTTGACATACCTGGCCATAGTATAAGGGCCTGTATTATAATATAACCTCCAGCAGACCATCTGTGTTTACTAATCTTTGTACAGTTCCCACAAAAAAAGAATGTTTAATGAGCATTTACCAATTATTAATTGTAGAAAGATATAATGTAGAATTTACCACCATAATCACAGTACAGCCAGATAGTGTTAAGTTCATTTACATTGTCATGCAGCCACGCTCCAAAACTTTTCATCTTTTTTTTTTTTTTTTGAGGTTTTTTGAGACAGGGTCTCGCTTTGTGGCTCAGGCTGGCCCTGAGCTCAGCCTCCAACTCACATCACAGCAATCCTCCTGCCTCTGCCTCCCGAGTGCTGGGATTACAGGCATTGAGCCACCACGCCTGGCACTGTGGTATGTGGTACTGGTTGCTGCTGGGGTGAGTCTCCACACCCAGTATGGTATGTGGTTACCGGGGATCGAACCCGGGCCCTTGCGCTTGCAAGACAGGTGCCGGAACCACTGAGCTATATCCCCGGCCCCCAAAACTTTTTATCTTGAAAAAAGGAAACCCTCAACTTGTTGTACAACTGCCCTTTCCTTCTTCTTCTAAGTCCCTGGCAAATTTCATTTTGTTTTCTTCATGGATTTAGCTATTATAAGAACCACAGATCAATGGAATCGTAGAGATTTTGTCTTTTTATGATTGTCTTATTGCACTTAATAATGTCCTCCAGGTTCACTTATGCTTTAGTATGCCTCACCATTTCCTTCCTTTTGAAGGCTAAATAATAATCCATTGCATGTATATCAACATTTTTATTTATCCATTGAGCTGCTGATGGACACTGTGGTTGTTTACACCTCTTCACTGTTGTGAATTATGCTGCTGTGAGCATTTGTGCTTAGGTACCTGTTTTAATTTGTTTTCAGTTATATTGAGCATATACCTTGGAGTGGATTGCTTCATTATGTTGATTCTACGTTCAACATTTTAAGGATCATAGTATTTTTCCAGTGTAACTGAGAATGAGAAACATAACTAGATGCGTTATCATTAGAATTTCCTATTTCCTCGCATATTTACCAAGTATCTCCTATGCTTTTAGTGTTGAGTCTGACAGGACTTGGGACTGTAAAAACCCTTCTCTCCTCATTAGAATATAACCTCTGTGGAACTGGGAGCTTTTGTCTATTTTCTCTTCTTTACTGTGGAATGTGAAAAGCCTAAATTGTGCCTGGCTTTCATTCAGTGTGTTGTGTGACAAATTCTTATTAACTATCTAGTATGAACTAAAAATTACTATGGAAGTTTTGTGTGTGTGGCTAATGGTTAGAGTTGAGGAAAGACAGCAACAGGGCATTTCCCAGTCACTTGTGCCCTACCAGCTAAATACCAGTGGCTCCTTAGTCCCAGAGAGGAATGGAATACATTTGGGACTGGGACAGAGCTGCTTGTCTGAAAGAGATCTATGAGGGAACAAGATTTTTTCAGGAGATCTTGGATGGACAACTGTCATTCACTGATGCTGAAGACATCTTTTAATTAGGGAGAGGGCAGGAACTAGTGTCCGATTATCCAAATTAATGCGTGTGTGTTTGTGTGTGTGTGTGTGTGTGTGTGTGTGTGTGTGTGTTGATACTGGGACTGAACTCAGGACCTCAGGCTTGCCAGGCAAGAGCTATACTCCTGAGTTAAACCCTCAGCCCTTAACTGCTTATTTTAACAACCCACACTAAAATTTTGCCTGAAAATATATATTATTTTTCTTTTTTAGTTTTGCCTTAAATCTAAGTGAGGAGGTCAGGAAGCACTGTTGCCCAATAAACACCTTCAAATTAGGGAAGTCAAGAAATTAACTGACATGTTAGCTGGTAGCCAGTCAATCCCACTTAATTCAATAAAGTGATCATTGTAGAATATTCTCAGAACTCTCTGGGATTCATAACATAGTGCATTCACTTTATAAGGACTATGTAAGTCCTCTCTTTTTAAGTAATTTGAGAGAAGCTGTTGGAGAAATTTAGTATCTCGCAGATACTGGGCTTGGCAGAGAACTAGTGTTCCTTCCAATTAAACCCTCAAAGGTATTCTGGATAACGCTGCTGGCTCCCAGCATTCCTCATTTTGCCTCTCTTCCGTGGGCTCAGAGACTTCTCGTCTGTTTTTCTGCCTTAGAAACACCACCACCTAGACCATTTCCTGGGGCCCTTTTTGCCTCCAGACTAGCCTGTGAGATAGAATGTCATCCCTGCAGCTATTCTCTTGTCCTCTCAGGCAACATTGAAGCCATAAAGGGATAACGAAGTCACAAAAATGGAGAACAGTTATACATTTCACAAAGTCTTTGTAATCCATGTTCTTGCTTTTTTTCTTTGAAGGTACCCAGAAAGCTTCCTACTCTCTTTTATCTGCCAGGGTGGTACTCCCTTATTGCCTGTAGGATAAGGCCACACTAATTAACGTAGCATTCAAGGCCTTCTGGAGGCAGATGAAGGTCTGCGGCTGGCTGCATTATTATCTCTCACTCGTTTTCCAGTCTACACAAACTCTCTGCTCCATCAAATGGTCCACTAATTGTTCCTCCCCTCAAAACTACTTTTTCCCTGTTTCCTGGTCTTTGTTCACATTAATTCTCTCTGGCTCTCTACGCTCACTTCGGGGCTCTGTCCTCAGAATCCCTATAATCCTTCTCATCCTCAGCCACATCTCTGGACTTAACACAAGGAAGTACGTGTGTCTGCGAGTGTGCCTCGGGGCAGACACATTTTGTACCCCCTGGACAGGCACTGGCTGGGAGTACCCAGCAAGTATTCTGGTTTGATGATGATGCCATATTGTTGGAGCTTGAACTTTCTTTCTCCAGGTAATGTGTATTGATGTGATGGAAGCATAGCTGAGACTCGCCGATGTTTTTAAAAAGCTGTGGATGGTGATGACTAAGTGGTAAGATCTTTTGCACAGAATTTATCTCCAACATCCTTGTACTATTCTAGCAACACACTCATCACAGGGGAAGTAGCCACAACAGTCTTAAGATTATAGCAAAATCTCAGGGTTTTAGTCACAAGTCTTCCTCCCTCCCTCCCTCCCTCCTTCCCTCCCTCTATCCCTTCCTACCTCTTTCCCTCTCTCCCTCTTTTCCTCATTCCCTTCCTCCTTCCCTTCCTTCCTTATTTACTTATTAAACACTGGAATTAGATACAGAGGGAGATTTTTGAGGAAAATTTAAGTGGCAGATCATTTATTCAAAGGAAAACCGAAAGGCAAAGTAAAGGGGGAAAGTTTAAATCAGGGACTTGGCATTTATCCATAGAAAACAGAACAGGGGGGCGGGTAAAACTGTCTCCCTTTCTGCCTCTCTCCCTTCATTTCTTGCTCTCCCCCACCTCGTCCCTCTCTCTGTCCCTGTCTCCCCCCTCATTTCTTTCATACTTTCTGTTCTCAAATCTGCATTGCTTCCTCAGCCTGAAGAAGAGCCGCGGGAGTGTGGGGGGGCTCCTTCCTGGCTGCCCTAGTGCCGTCCAGCAGGCCAATAAAACAAAAAAGACTGCAGATGTTGTTCTCTGTGAAGGGCCTGGAACAGTTACCGAGTAACTGTTTTTCTGTTAATGTAGATATATCTTTAGTCGGAAAAAGACACGAACAGGCTGATGGATTTGGCTCTGATACACTTCACTCAGAAGAACGTGGGGTGCGGGAAGCGGAGGAACTTGAAAGCTCATGGGTAGTTGGGAAAAGACAGACACAGTTAAGTGGCCAAATAGGAGATAAAAGTGTAGAAAGAAATAGTATAAAAGTCACTGTAGGGAAAATGAGTATAAAAATAAAAATGTTAAAGTGACACTTCATAAGAAGCAAGTGTGGAAATGTGTATGCGATCACATTCTTGGAGAAATGTGACACAAAAAAGCTTCAGTTCTGGAAACATCTAATCATACATGGTCCATTTATAAAATGATTTAGGAGTCACAGCGGTGATACACCCCTGTTGTCCCAGCTGCTCAGGAGGCTGGGACAGGAGGACCCTTGGGTTTGGGATTTGGAGGCTTGTCTAGGCAACACAGCCAGATCCTGTCTCTTAAAAAAGTTAGAAAATCACTTTAGGCATTTTTACATTAGGAATCTGCATTTTTTATAAGTGCTTACGCTGATTCTTAAGATCCAGCAAACTCAGGAAGCACTCTCTTGAGATATAATGGAAGCTTCATTAGCTTCAGAAACAGCACCAAATGATTTCACTTGCAACACAATTAATTCACAAGAAACAAGGACGGGATAAAAGGCTGAAAATTTGAATTTGGTAATAAATAATTATACCTGTTTTTTGGCCCTCTTATTTCTTGAGTGATGTAAAGTAGCAAAGAAGTTCAAACAGTAAGAAAAATATATTGCTTCCATCAGCTTGAAATGATACATACAGCTTTTCATTTAACACTCAGCGATCCCAGGAACAACTGTCATTATTTCCATTTTACAGATGAGGAAATCAAGGCTCAGAAGTAGAGTTAAGCTAGGATCCAGGTAGGAGTAAGCCTCTACTCCTATTTTACTGTAGTGACTGCAAACACCAAAACAAACCAACAAGACCAGAAAGGACAACAAAAAGGCATAACTAAGGGAAGAAATTTGGGGAAGGGGAGATAAAGAAGGAAAGTACAAAACTGGAGTGAGTTCTTTTACACTGGTTAGAAGTGGACCCAGTGCTTGATCTGGCACCACGCACACTGTGGGGTGGCCCAGGAAGGTTACCATGGCCCCCGTAGAAACGTGACATGTAACTTCCTAAAGCATTCCATGTTTTTGCTAAGTGAAAACAAATGTATGAATATATTTTAAGAAAATAATACAAATGCGGGGTTGGGGGTTTGGCTCAACAGTAGGGTACTTGCCAAGCATGTCTGAAGCCCTGGGTTCTATCCATAGCACGTTTTTTAAAAAAAATTCAACAATTAAAGAAATTTTTCAAACAGTGAGCCACAAATTTGACTCTCAGTTTTCCAATTGGGCCCACCAAAGAAGAAAGAAAGAAAAAGTATCTCAATTCATAACGTTCGTAGAGTAAAATCCACTGTTTAGAAGAACCATAACAATTTCTAGTAAAATTTCCCAAGACAGCTGTGTCCCTTTTAGCCTCAAAAAGAAGAGAAATGCTTCTATTGATTGGATTTTTCAAAGGATTTTACTGTTTATTAATTTTTCAAAAACTGGGAAAACCAATGTATAAAAAAGGAAATAATGTTAATATAGATTGTAAAATTATTCCTTCTACACCTCACAGTTTTCATTGTAAAACAACTAGATGTGGAATTTCCGTCCTTGAGATCCTAAAGAAAACAGAAGGTATGCCTCTGGCTTGGATACCCCAAGGTAAGGATGGACCTGAAGGGGCCCCCTTTCAACTCCCGGCATTCTCTGCTCTGGTAGCTCTGCAAACACTTCTACCTGGGGCAGCTTAACTGGTCTTAAACCTAAAGACTGAGCCACAGCTTGGCTGTGAATGCTTCCATTGTGGGAATCCTTTCTGATAAAATGAATGTTTGAAAAACACACAAGCGCACAATAAAACAAAATCTCCACAACATCTGGGATTAAGACACACCCAAGTAAGACATCTGCAGAAACAAAAGTTGCACTTAGTAAACGCTCCTAGCTGGGCTCTGAGAGTCCCCACTTAGGCACCACTCATTTCACTGGAGCATTTGCTGAAGTCCTTTGTGTCTTAGATGTCAAAGAAATCTTTTCTAAGGGAGCCATCAGCACCACCTCGGGGGTGATGTTTTAAGCCTAATGCGAAAGAGAGTTTCTCTAAAACTTCTTATATGATTAACACGGTTGAATGCCCTTTATGACAAAGCATAGGGAGTGCAAATAAAATTCTCTTCAGGAGGAGATTCCCTCTCAACCTTTTCTTTCCCCTTTAAATCATTTCTTAGCAATGTAACAGAAGAAAAGAACTTGCACATTTCAGGGGGCTGGGGGAGGAAGCGGAAGGAGATATAGCCGTGCAGTTTAAACGGGTTCACCTCATTATGAATGGGGTCAAATGGCTCAGGGAGGTTTCCCTGCAGTGAGACGGGAACCTAGCAAAGGTGAGCATCGTGTTAACATCCCGGTGCGCATCACATCAGGGAATGTTAGGCGCCACTGAGAGCTCATAGGAGCGTGTTTACCTCTCACCTTCCAAGTTCTGGGCCTTGGGCCTAGCAGAGCCCAGCCAAGAACCAGGTACAAGAGACTTCTCTAAGAAAGGATGGAGATGTTTGTCTCTGTCCCTGTCATCCTTAGAACAGAAGGCGTCATCTTTGGAGTGTTTGATAGACTGTTACTCTAGCAGGTTTTTCCCTTTATAAACAGTCTAGCCACTTTGGCCTTATCTACTCGATTCTAAAATAGCTCGTCAATTTAATAGCATTCAGGTTGTTTATGCACACACAAGGCCCTTTGAAAATAACCCTTTTCATGTCGCCAAGCAGGCATTTTGAAATCAACTAATTGGATGGTTGTCTGAATTCAACTCGTTGTTTTAAAAATAACCAGTTGTTCCACTGAATTACATTTTTTTACCCCCAAGCCAATTGGTGTGTGTAGACAGAGTTTGAGTCAATCCAGATGGCTGGCTGCATTTTTGACTTGAACTGACTGGATGTTTTGTGGTCAGATATATACAGCTCTTGATAGCCACTGGGGAAATGGAGTAGAAGGGAAGGAAGGTGTAGGAAAGTTAGGAGAAATTATATCTACAAATGTTTCCATCTTGAGGGCTGGATCCAGACATTTTCTGCAATCAATCATCCCTCCCCCTCAATACTCACTCGTACTTCTACACACGCACTCACACACGCATGCACACACAGACACACACACAAGCATGCACACACAGTTAAGAAAACAGAAATAAAGTAATAACATCCCTCCCAGCTGGCTCTGCTCACGGCTGTGGGTCTTTTCTTTCTTTCTCTCCATGAATTTCTTCACTGCTTGGGTGGCCTGTGGAGGGATTCCGGCAACTCGGCTCCACGGGTTTAGCTCCTGTTAGACTGACTTTTCTTTCCTGTGGGGAGCTCTCCTTTGAGAGGCTCAGAGTTCCTCTCAGTTTGCTAAAGGACCGGCTGGAAGAAGAGGGCTTCAGGCAGACCTATACCCCCTAATTCCAAGCCTAAGGCCCATTTGTGACCCATGGACCCACTTTTCCCTGGCGGAAGCCTGTAGTGAATATTATAGGTTCTCCCTACCCAGGCACTACTGCTATGCTCTGAGAAAGTTTGAATTTTGTATCATCTCTAGTTCCCATAACTAGCTGTCAAATTCCACTGGCCCATGGAAGTGCAATTCTGATGATTTCAAGGCTACTTCTTCCAGACTTAGCATTTTGATTTCTTCATTTACTTTACCGATAACAGGATGAAAGTAGAACAGAGACAGACTTTCCCTGAACCACCTACACTTAGGTTCTTCATTTATAAGGAAGAAAAGATCCTTAAAACATTTGAAATAGAACCACAGGGGTGATTTCCAAAATGTCTGCCACATTTTCCCCACACAAATTCTGAGCGAACTGTGTGACACAATCTCTTTTCTACTGTCCATGCTGTACTTTTTCTGTCTGCGCAAGCATCATTGAAGCACACCAGAAATATTCTCAAACCTGTCCTCATTTATGTTGCCCCCAACTTTGGCAACCCAATTTGGCATGTTTTTTGTAACACATCATTTCTCAGGCCCGGCTCCTTAAGATGAATGTTGATTCCCCTAAGCTTTCCAAAGACACAGGAATAATATTCAAAAGTTTTCACCTATCATATTTAGTTTTAAAAGCACTGCCACATGACTTGTTGAGATTCTCTATGCTGCTGTTGTTAGACTTGAAGCATACGGTTTTGTCTTTGTCGCTGACTTGCTATGTGACCTTGGAATCGTCGTTTTACCTCTCTGAATTTCAGGAGCTTTTTCTTCAATACTATGGTAGTATATATGTTTCTGGATCATTTAATGGGGCTGTTGCAAAGAACAGTCTAAGTAAGTTATAAGAAAGACCTTTTGAGTAGTACAAAGTCTTAAACAAATGTAAGAGATTCTAAAAGGAAACAATTTAACTGGGATTATTAAGTAGCCCTGGAAACTCACACCCTTCTTGTCAGATCAAGAGTTTGTACTATGTGTCACTAAAAGAAAAAATGCTATGAATGTATATTCTACCCCACTTTTAAAATTTAATAACAATGCTGTATTAAAATAAGGACAGGGAACCTCACAGGCTTTACACAATTTGGAATCAGTGATACCATGCATGTGTTAAAGTAGATCAGCAATATTATGAGTTTGTTTTGCAGCAAAACGTGTGAAATGTAAATCTTCTGTGTGGGTTCCCGAATAGTGGCTACTTCAGGTGTGAATACAACACTACTCCTAGAAAGATATTTGCTGATCAGATCTTAAAGTCAGGAACTAAACTATTTATGTGAAAAACAACAACAGGCCATTGCATCCTCGTCTTTGATCTTTCTCTTTAACTGAGAGTTTTCCATCCTTGAGTGGTGTAGGAAGATTTGATAAGCCTCAGACAGTTTAAAAGCACACAGAATCCTGCTTTATATTATCATCTTGTCTGGTTGCTTGCATGTGATTAAATGGCCTTTTGCCATAGGAGTGGTTATACTGTGGAAGATGAACTTTCTCCTCCATATGTGCAATAAATGTTTTCCTTCCATGGCATTGCTTCCAGTTGTCAAGGAATCGTTGCCCTTTTTCCTCTGAAGAAGAGTCATTTCATTGCCTTGCATCGAGATGAAGAAAAGGAAAGTAAATACCTCATGATATTTCACAAGGCAGCACATTAGAAATGGTATGGGTCTGTGCGAATGTGATGGTGAGCTGAAAACTGGAATAGATCTAGCCGCAAGCACAAGGGTGAAAAAAAAAATGTTTTTCAGAAGTAAATTTGAGCTCCTGTAGTTACATCCAGGAAACACGAGTCATTACTAAGGCTGGGAATTGAGGATAAGGCCAAAAATAAGGCTGGAAATGTAATTGTAATTGAGGAGGCCAGACGGCAGAGGTTAAGCCCTGGGAAATGGAAAGGCAAATGGGCGTCTGAGAATTCCTGGGTCTGAGCGCTGCTTAGCTCTTTTACCCTTCTCAGTGGCTTGCTTTAAGGCAAGACTGCAGGAAGGTTGAGCTAGAGCCCAAAGTGTGAAGCCAAAGGAGACCTTCTAAGGGTGTGTGCCTCCCTCGAAGCTGTACGTCTGCAAACCCTTGATGATCTGCCGCCTCCCAAAGCTGGCATTGTGGAAAACCTGAAAATGAACTCAGCTACAACCTCAAGATCTCAGTTATGCCTGAGTACTCTAGTAGTTAAAAACAAATCCAGTCCTCATCACTATATAACCAGTACTTGGAATCTAGTGACTGTTTAATGACTGTGGTTAATAAATGGATAATAAGTACAGGGGTAAATATAGTGATATTTGTTACAGTAAACAAAGGCAAACTTGGCTTGATGGCTTTGAAATAAATAACCTTAAGGGTAACATAATGATGTGAGTAATTAAAACGTGCTAGACACTTTGCCTGTGTTATCACTGGAGCCCTCAAATACCTCACAGCATATAAAGAAGCTGAAAAAAGTTTATAGTGGGCACTGGTCTACCTGTCATCTATATTCCACAGCAAGTGTTGTGCTATGCTTGTGTTATTTCATGGATTTTTATTCATTTGTTGGCCAAGGTCAAGCTTTTATTCCTATTGTGGTAGTAAAATGATATCTATTCTCTTAACACAATTATAAGTGTACAATACCTTATTGTTGAAGGAAGATAAGTGTGCATTGCAGCAGCTCTCCAGAGCATATTCATCTTGCTTGATTGAAACCGTACGCCCCATTTCCCTGCTCCCCAGGCACTGTCGACCATCACTCCACTCTGTGCTTGTGTGTGTTTCACTACACGGATGCCTCGTACAAGTGCAATAATGCAGTAGTTGTCACTGTATGTCCAGCTTATTTCACTTAACACAATGCATTCAAGGTTCATCCCAGTCACAAGTAGTGGGGTTTACTTTTTACAGCTGGGAAACTTTCTGCCACATATGTATGTATTCCATTTTCGGTATCCATTCATCCAGGTTGTTTCTACATCTTAGCTACTTTAAATGCCGCAACAAACAGGAGTACAGATATTTCTTTGAAATCCTTTTCCCCGTTCTTTTGGAAAAATACCCAGACTTGGCATGACAGTTACATTTTTAACTGTTTGAAGAATCTCTGTGCTGTTTTTCATAGCCGCTACACTATTTCACATTCCCACGAGCTGTGTCCAAGTTTCCCAGTTTCTCCACATCCTTGCTAACGCTTGCTATCTTTAGAAGATTACATTTTTTCTTTGATTCTTGTTTCTTTTATGTTTATGGTGCTGGGGATGAAACCCAGGATCTCTTACATGTGGCGCAAGCGCTTGACCACTGAACTATACCCTCAGATCTAGAAGATTAAGTTCTTAATCCTCATTTTTTAAGTGAAGCCTCAGCAAGATAAGGCCTTGTGCCCAAGGATATCCAGGCTGGAATTTGGACCCAGGACTGTCTGAGCCTGAAACTTCAGCCCATTCCACAGCACTGTACTGACCCTTGTGATCACTGTGTTGCAATATAAGTTAAAGCAAGTCGACTGAAGAATGAGTTGAAAGACAAGTTGAAGCAATAGCAGCAAGAACAGCCTAGGAAAGACTACTTCAGCCTGCGATTCCAGAGCTGCAATTTGTAAAAGGCAGATGAAGGCAAGAGGGCACACATCTGTACAGGCCACATCGTACATTAAAGAGGAAGAGAAAAATAATCTCATGGGATTTGCTGCTATTTTTCATGGGATTTATAACTTGGGCAGATCCAGCACAGTATCCCTCTACATATATTCAAAACATGGTACAAAAATTGAAAATGATATAACCGCGCCTCAAGGACAGGTTAGAGGGGATTGTATATGCTGTGTTTACTGAAGCAAGGGAATGTGTAGCATGTTTCAGAAAGAGTTCCAGAGAAGGGACTGATGTGGGTTTTTGGTGAGGAATTTTTTTTTTTTTTTTTTTGAGACAGAGTCTCGCTTTGTAGTTCAGGGTGGCCCTGAGCTTAGCCTTGAACTCACAATAATCCTCCTGCCTCTGCCTCCCGAGTGCTGGGATTACAGGTGTGAGCCACCACGCCCGGCACTGTGGTATGTGGTTCTGATTGCTGGTGAGGGTGAGTCTCCATGTCTAGCATTGTTGTATGTGGTTGCTGGGGATTGAACCTGGGCCCTTGTGCTTGCCAGTCAGGCACTGGGACCACTGAGCTAAATCCCCAGCCCTGGTGAGGAAAATTTAATAGTAAACCTTCCTAAAAATTGACTACCATCATTTCCAAATAACATATTAATTTGTTAGAACTTCATACAGTGAGATTTTGATAAACATAGTCTCTTACCTTTAGTACTTTATGATCTTTCATTTCTCCAGTACTGAGGATGAAATCCAGGACCTTCACACTGAGCTACCTTCCAGCCCTTTTTAGTTTTTATTTTGAGACAGGGTCTCTAAGTTGGCCAGATGGAACCTGAACTTTGGGTCCTTCTGTCTCAGCCTCACAAAGTGCCAGCAAGACCGGTGTGTGCTACTTCTCTGAGCTAGTGCTTCATGATTTGAAGAGTATATGTCAAGTTTCCAGTTTAAAAATTTTATTGTTAATTTAAAAATCTCTGATTTAGATTCTAATGGTAAAAATTTGATAGAAGAATGCCTATTTGTATGTCCATTCTTGCACATTAGCTTACAATAAGCATTATTGTCTGGCTCATTAGGAGAAAAGTTAGATTTTTATTGCTGTTATTCAGTACTTTGATTAAGAACACCAATTCACTAGCAAATATTTCTTGAGTGGTTCCTACGGTGCCATTACCAGCCTTTGTGTTATGAAGGGTGTATTTTAGACCTGTATTTAACAATGGGTATTGGAGGCCTACTGTGTCCTAAGCACTGTTCTAGACACTAGATACTGAATCATCAGACGACTTCCCTCAAGGAGTTCATAGACACAGATGATTAGAGGTTGGAAGAATGTTACAGAGCAATGCGTAGTTACTGATCTAGGGTTTTAATGCAGAGCAATAACTAGACATCAACTCTTTTGATTACTGTTTCCCTAGTCTTTTGACTGTGTCACTCTATTTGGGAAAGACAGGGCACTTCCTCACAGAGCTTCTTCAAAACAACACCAGACAAAAAGCTGCTAACAAACCATATGGTATTAACCATAAGTTTAACGGGAGTTAGGGAAGGACTGGAAATGTCCAGCAGAGTGTAAATCTTCTGAGTAATGACGTGGAATTTATTTATGGCAAAGGAGACTTGCTATGCTTCTGACATGTAGTAAGGATGAATGAGACATAGGCATTCCAAGGAAACAGTACTTCCCTGTGGATCTTATCAGCTTGCTCTATGGATGTACTTTCTGGTACACAAGCTATTTCATTATAACGGAACTCATGATATAAATTACAGGAGAAATAATTGATAAAATAAAGTATGGAGGCTACAGAGTTCAACCTCCGTTCATAATTTATACCAAGACCTTTTGAAAGCAAAGTCTCATGTAAACTCTATCTACATTTTTTTGGAGTACTTCTTGAACAAATATTATGAGCCAGACAGGGGAAATATTATATTTATGAGGTATTTTTTATAGAAAAAATATTTTAGCTAGAAATTTATCTTAAAGAAGGCTACCTATTATTAGAAAGTTTTTGTGTCTTGTGATTTGTATAGGAACTGTCCTTGAAGAAGGGCATGGAAAATACTTCTTTAAAGAGAAGCATCACAAAACTTCTTTGAAAAACATCAACTATCATGGACATAATAGAGCAAAGTACTGTGCATATAGTAGGGCAGTGCTTTTCAAACTTTCTGTAGTAAAGGATTAAAGGATTTGATTTGATTTGATTTTTATTTTCTTTCCTAATTTGGAAAAGTAGTTTTGGGGATGATAATAAAAATGAATTACTAGTGAAAAAACTGAAAAGGAAATACAAAACATAGGCCATTTTTAACAGTTACTAGACTCATCAGCAGGGCCAACCTGTCATGTGCTTCCAAGTGCCAGTGATATCAACAGGCTATAAAAGTTTCTCATGCCTTCTTCGTCTTGATTTTTGTGCTTGATTAGTCACAGACTGGTAGCAATCAGTGCACAGATTGGCACACATCCACGGATTGCACTTGGGGTAACATTGTTAGAGGAAATACACAGAAAAAGTGAAAATCCTTGCTCATCTAAAGCTCTTGAGTTATGGTGAGACAGAAAAGTAACATGCATTGGCCACAAGTTCCCACTGTTCTGCTTCTCAAGAACATGTTTTGTGTCAGACAGTCTTTATGATAACTAAAGTCAAAGGTGACAAGTGTCTCCCTATAGTCTAGGAGATCCTTAAACTCAGTTACGTTGCTTACATTAGCCTTGAACTCATGGTGATCCTACTGCCTCAGCCTCACAACTATTCAGAAGAAAGGCATGCACCGCCAGGCACAGAGGTCTTATGGTCTGTTACTTTTGAAATGCCACAAGACTTAGGACTGTGGATGGGGCTTGAGAGGAGAGATAGGAAATGCTATTGAGCATATAGTTTGCTATCTGTGGTGGTGGCTGGGGATGTCCTCCCATATGTTGCTGAGAATACAGGAGAACTTTGATAGAAGTAAGCCTAAGAGGTCTACTTGTCAATGCTGGTTGGCTTGCTGGTGACCCAAGCTCCAGTACATAAAGACTCAGAAAAAAACTTGGTCAAATTACTTCTAGTTTCTATACATCACATAGCAAAATAAATCATATTACCTGGGGCATGGGTGTATTTTGGTTGACAATAACTCAAAGCTAAACAAAGTATATGTGAATTGCCATGTGGCACAGAGAACCATTCCTTGGGCACTACCAGCATTTGAATTTAAAGTGACTGCATTCGCAGCTGGGCATAGTGAAGCGTGCCTATAATACTAGCACTAGTGAGGCTGAGGCAGGAGGATAGCAATCACCAAACTATAAATCTCTTAAATTTTTATAGACAACCCAATATCTTGTGCAGGAGACACAAAATGTTAGCTATACATACATTATATCTACCCAATCCAAAAAACATCAATAGAGTGGGGGTTCAAAGAAATATGTTAGGAATCTCGATCAATATTCCCTATACAAACAAAAGCAGAATAGAGCAATTTTTTATTTGTAGTTATTGACATGATGCAACAAATAAAAACATCAGTAGTTTCTGTGAAGCCTTGGACTCTGACTTATAAGAACCTCAGTATATTTTGTGAATCAGTGAAGGCCGAGAAAAGTCCCTGGTATGAGGGGAGGCTATCCATCCACAACTCACAATGCAACCATCTCAGCCACTTCTATTAATTTTCCATACACATTGAGCCAAACTCTGCCTGGGATTATTATGCAATTTTCAAAATGGCTTTAAGTCTTTCAACTCACAAAGTTACCATTTACATTGCAGTTCCCTGCTGGCTGGGGTGAATGAATGAACACTCTTTCCCAAAGGACTATAATTCATTCTCTGATCATAGCTTATACATTTGGGAGAATCGGGATCAGTGTGCCTGGCGCCTCCCCTCCTCTCTGCCCCACAAAGGAGTCTTACAGTGCAAGAGAGGAGGAGACAAAGTGGCTGTGTGCCATCGAGCGCAGAGGTGTGGCTCGGAGGTGTGGACTGTGAGCAGCAGCAGCCTAACATATAAGCAACTGTCTACATGATGTGATTTCAGGTGCACCAAAAAGGCCTCATTGCCCCTCAGTTTAAACACCCGCTCCCACTGGCGGATGCCTAGAATTCCAAAAGTTTTTAAAGCTCTGTTCCTTTGGTTTAAAGCTTTGATCCCTGGTAAAATACTCGTACCCCTGGGTGGGCAGCCCCGTTATGTCCCGTCAACCATATACATACATTGTGAGCGGATGAGTTTGAAAGTTTCTTCCCTGAAAGCACGTTTTGAGAGTGGGGTTAAGGGCAAAAGAGACTGTGTACCTGAGGGGGATGGGAAGAGGAGAACATCACCTGGGGGGGGGGGCAACAAAAGGAACTGGGCCCAAGACAATGTGTGCGCGTGTGTGTGGCCATGTGCTCGGCTGTGTATGACTTCCTCCCACGGCTACAGCTGTTGTACACCCTTTCTTAACCCTTCCCTAGAAAACTTGATTTATGCTGCTTTTGGAGCCACAGGACCAGACTCTCCTCCCAGCTCCAGCGAGATAATAGCTGTTCGCTACAGCTGGGAATTCTCGAATTCTTTCAAACTGGAGACTCCAAAGAAAAGGTGAAGGAAAGTTCTTTTGGGCCTGCTGTGCTAGGTAGCCTTCCCGCTGGGTGTCCAAAGAGGAAACCCTGGCCCAGTGGTGTTATCTAAATGCTTTCAATGGAGCCTGAAAGCACAGAGCCATGAATTGTCCAAAATGAGCACGTCTCAATCAGCACAGTCTTTTGTATTTCCAGGCTGATTGTTTCTTTTTGTCTCTCAGGGCTGAGGAGTGCAGATGAGTCATTGGGCCTACGCTTATCTCAAGGGAAGGGGGCCCTGGAAGATAAGACAGCTCATGTGAAACACAGAGTGAAAACCCAGGCTTTGTTATTTGTTTTAGGGATCAGAGCTTGCTGTCTTGTCCAGGCCTGCCTCAAACTCCTAAGCTCAACTGATCTTCCTGTCTCAGCCTCCTGAGGATCTGGGACTATAGGAGTGTACCACCATGCCAAGCTAGAAAACCCAGCCTTAATGCATGGTCAGCAATCTGGGTGGTATTTAGTAGATAACAGATTTAACACTTTTTCTTAAGGCCTTTTTTCAGATTTTCCCCCTTTCTCCTTCTTTCCCTTCCATCCCCTCCCTCCCTCTCTTCCTGCCTTCCTTTCTTCCCCACAAGTATGGACACAGGACCTAGGCAAGGGCCCTGAGGCTGAGCTATACCCCTGGGCCTGGGTTGGGGATGTTCATAAGTAAAACTTAGTGTTGCTGGCAATTCTGCAAGCCCTCTGGACCCAAAGCCTATGCTACAAAGCCTGTTTCGGTGCTTGAAATTCCACTGTAAGAGTCATCACTTGGGTGCAGGAAGGTTAAACTCTTTGAGAGGCGCTTATAAAAATGGAACCACTCCTTCAGCATAACAGGTTTTATTAACTCTTGCCATGGGTTGGCTAAAAGCCCTGAAGTAGCTGCTTGAAGTGGGAACAGAAGCTTCCAAGCCAAAGAAACATATCCCCCAACTTCAGAGCCAGTTAGCCTATGACGTAACCTACACCCTATGTATTCAGATACCACTCCTACACATATTGCTGCGTCTTTGTATTCACAATATTTCATATTTTCTTTAAACCAGCTCACACTGCTATTGAAATAAATAACACAGCACTAATTATGTAGCTTTGTCCTAGCAAAACCAGGAGTCAAATGCAGTAGCTATACTAATCCATCATTAAAATAAATATGCACTACAATAACAACCCAAACTTCATTGGCCCACGTAATTCATTCCAGGGATTCACACAGTTCACTTTTAAAGCACAGCTCTGGTTCACACAAAGTGTATTAGAAAAGCATATATTAAAAAGAAGCCACAGTCCCCCCTTTCCAGGTACTCAGTACCCAGTAGTTGAAAACAACTGTTGCCTTTGTAGTTAGTTGCATGAGCTCTGGAAGATCATGAATTTATGGGAGGTCATGTCTTCCTCTGCGAGGTCATGAAATTCAATCAATGCTTGCCTTCCTATCTGCCCTTTGGTCACAGGGCTCCACAGGTGGAACATATCAAACTCACCAGCCAAATTATGACTCTTAATTGGTGTTTCTTTTAAAGTGGATATGTCATTTGTCAAATGTTCAATACAGGCGCAGGCCTAGCCTCAGGCAAAATTATGAAGTAGAAGAATGCCAGATACATAGGCAGCCCGCAAATGTTTGATGGAAAAGAGTGAAGGAGCCCTCCTGTCCTTCACTCCTTTGCTCCCATCCCCCATTCACAGGGCTCACTGAGTCCTTTTTCTTCTGTCTCCTAAATATCTGTGCGACACTTCCCTCTTCCGCCCTCTGCTGCTACAGGCGTTCACCATTTCTTGTCTAGATTGTTTTCACAGACTCTTAACTGGTCTCCTTGCTTCTGATATCACCCCTTCTCCACAATAACATTGGAAAGATCTTCCAATAAGATAAACATGATCACGTCACCCCTCTCCTTAAAACTGCCTTAGGTGTTTCCCTAGGCTGCTCTGCCTGGCTTCCAGGCCCTGCATTATCTGGCCCTTGTTTGCCTCGGCTTCCTTCACCCTTTTAACTCCTCAGTCCGAAGTCACTGCTCAGACTTCCTGCCCTCCAAATGGGCCATGTCAGGTCTTCTCTGTTCAAGCTACTTCCTGTGCCCGGGCACCCTTCCCCTCACCTTTTCTCACCTCCATTCCCACTCCTCTTTCAAGTCAGAGTTTAGGGTATCACCTCTTCTGGGATACTTTGATCCAGTCTCTCACCCTCAGCTCCAGCTTAGCACTTAACACACGAGGTCTTAACATTGTCTTTCCTGTTTGTGTTGGAGCTATTTGAGGCTAGCCTCTTGGTATCTTTGAATCCTCCAGGGTGTGGCACACAGTAGGATTTAAATACTTGTTATCGAATGAACAGGTGAATAAATGAATGAATGAATTCCTGATGGGCTTTCTCCTCAACCCACAAGTTTTGCTATACAAGGGCCTGGCCTCTGGCCTAGAACGCCCTAGGCAATTCCCGGGGCTGAGGCTGTCCCTCTTCTCCAAACCTACTTTCATCTAGGTTAGCAACGACATAATCAAGTGACAAACTAATTCACATCAAAGTCAATCGTTTACTCACAGGAATACTAGAGATCCTATGGTGTGAAAGGCATTGCACTAAGGTGTGTCTGTGTGTGTGGGGTTATGGAAACCTAAGATCCCAAAGACCCCTAGTTGGTAGCACAAAGGCAGTGACTCGATGCCTTCCTCCTCTGAGAGGGATTTGCTTCTCAAAGAACTGGATCTCTGATGGTGAAATTTAAGCAGGAGAGCGAGGGATTGAGGTCTAGGAGACCTTTGCGTCAGGCTTCTATTCCACCTAGGAAGCGTCTATCTCCGGCTTAATGAATTTGCTCTGTAAGATGACTTTACAATGAGTTAGCCTGTTTCTAAGCCCCAGGTAATGCCGCCGTCACGTCACCAGTTTTACTTTGCTTTACCCAGCACTATCCTACAGGAGATAAGATTCTTTTAACATCCCGGGATCAAGTGTTTTCTCTGACTTCGTGTGGTTCCACTGAATCCAACCTAGCAAGCCACAGGGGCTTCCGGACTTTTTAAGTAGGGTATTCAAAGATGAGGCGGCTGTGAAAATCCCAGCTGCTCCCGAACGTGACTATTTGTCGGTTGGCTTTGAGAACTCGGCCGGAGCTGCGTAGGAAAAACGCTTCGCGGACAGCCAGCCTCTCAGAATGCAGGACCGGGAGATGGATTTTGTGTGAACGAAGACCCTGCGTGGCTCTGGTGGCCTGAGAGAAACCACATCTGGCTGGGAGGAGGCTTGTACGAAGCCGAGGGGCACCCAAACCGAGGGACCCTCACCCACCCCGAGGGGGTGGGGGGAGGCAGCAGAAATCCTCCGGGGAAGAGTCCTCTTGGCTGTAGGCCAATGAGCGGCGGGAAGGAGGAGTGAGGCTGGGGAACTTCTCCCAGAGCCAGTCAGAGGGGATGGCTGCCAGGAAGCCAATCAGCGCGCTCGAGCCTGCAGCCCCTCTGCAGTAGTTCTGCCAGAGCGCCCTGTGGAAGAGCGGCGGCGAGCGGACAGCCGAGCCGGGCTGCCGGGAGCCTCTGCGCGCGCTCCGCACCCGGTTCCCGCGCCGCACCGCGGCGCCCGTCTGTCCCCGCCGCGCTCCGGCCGCGCACGACTCCCCCGGCCCACTGCCGCGCGACCGCGGACGCCCCCTGGCCGCGCGGCCGGCCTCGCCCCGCCCCGTCCCTCTTCGCCCCGCCCGCTCGCCCTCCAGGCCCCGCCCCTCCCCGCCCCGCGCCGCCGAGCGGTTCCCGCCCTCGCCCAGCGCCCAGGTAGCTGCGAGGAAACTTTTGCAGCGGCGGCTGCGCAGCGCGGCACGTCTCTCGCTCCTCAGGGCCACTCCAGGCTTGCCGAGTCCCGAGAAGGCTCTCGCTGCGGCGGCTGCCACTCTCTCGCGCTCTCCTAGCTCCCCGCGAAGCAGGATGGCTGGGACTGTGCGCACCGCGTGCTTGGTAGCGGCGATGCTGCTGGGTTTGGCGTGCCTGGGACAGGCGCAGCCCCCGCCGCCTCCGGACGCCACCTGTCACCAGGTTCGCTCCTTTTTCCAGAGACTGCAGCCTGGACTCAAGTGGGTTCCCGAAACCCCCGTGGCAGGTGAGTAGGGGTCCCTCGCGCGTCCCCTGCGCCCCGCGGGGTGCCCAGGGGCGCGTGGCGGCACCGCGAGCGCCAGTCCCGCGGGGCCCGGCTCGGGCGCCCTGTGTCCGGGTCCCGGGGAGTGGTCGGTGTGCGTGGGGCCTGGATGGGTCTCCTGAGGGGGAGAAGGCTTTGCACGGACCTTGTCCGCACGCCCCGGGCTCTGGCTGCTGTCAGGGAACACGAGATCGGGAGGAGCGGAGGGGCCGCCTTCCCGAGAGCGCTCGCTCGTTCTGGGGGAGGGCGGGAAGGGGAACTGGTTTTCCAGCCCCGGGGGACTCCAGGGGAGCTGCTGCCTCAGGAATGTCTCACCCTTGCTCGCACATCCGTGTCAGAATTTCAGCCTTATCTTGACCGCGGTTCCTGCTAGCCTTTCCCCAAAGTGTCCCCACGCAGTCCGTCCCCAGCCTGGCTTCCTGAGGCTCGTGGGCCCAAGAGCAGACAAAGTTGAGGACAGATCTTGCAGTCTGCAGTGGTGGGTGAAGACACGCCGAAGGAAACTTTTGAGCAGGAGGCCCCCAGATGAGGACTGAGCCTTTGCCTTCCAAACAGCGTCCCGCTTCTAGGTTGGCAAAATCGCTTCAAAATCGGTGGTGCTGGCCAGTGGGGTAGGAGCCCAAAGATGATTTCCCTGGTCCCCACATTCATCTGCCTTCCTGACACAAGCCGATCCCCGAAGGGTAGCCGGTTCTAGGTGGAGAAAGTTTCCGAACGCCTGCCTTTTGTTCTGCACAACCAGATCGGGCTGTAGGGCACATTTAACCTGAGCTGAGGGCTGCCACCGTCAACAGACGACTATTGATGGTCTTGTGTGATTGACTGTCCAGCGGTTGGGCACCTCACGTTTGCCTGAGACCCCAGTTAGGACAAGTTGCTGCCCTGCCAAAGCGGGCAGGAAGAGTAACAGGTTAATTTATCAGAGGTGCGCACGCTCGCTCTGGAGAGATGGCCCCGGTGTATTCACAAACGGTGAGAAAGATGTTTGTGACCTCCGGGTCTCTTTTCGAGGCGCGCATCCCGCGGTGGAGAGACTGGAGAGCCCCCCTCGCCCAAACTTGGCTGGTGGCTCTCAACAAGTCAGGGAGGCAGGTCTGAGGTTGGACGAAGTTGTGAATGCGGTGCGCGCCCTGTGAGCGCCGCCAGCAAGCGTTCCCTGGCAGGAGGTTACCTAGGCAGCCAGCGCGCCCTCAGCCTTTGCTTTAGGTTGATGAAAAGAGCCAAGCGAGCCCGCTGTTTAGTTGTAAAGGTAATTGGTCACCCCTTTTGGTGACCGAAATGCATTTGCGCATATGTTAAACATTGCTTTGCAGGGTATCGCTCCAAGGGAGGGTAGAACTACCTCTTCCACTATTGAGTGTTAATAACGTACCACGTGGGCGTGTGCTGGAGCTATGAGGGGCAACCTATGAATCAGTTCCACAGAGCTGAAACAACAGGCGAATCTCTCTCCACTGGAAGTGCCATGGTAATTAGATTGCTCAGGCTAGAGAACAGGAGGGCTGCGTTGATAATGTAAAAATTAGTCCTCCCAGGCTGACTCCCCCTGGATGAATGGGGTCCAGATTTTGGGAGCGGGACCACCTTTGGCTGGTTTGAAGCCAGGCAGTAAAAGTGGTGCTTGAAAGAAGAGCGGAGGAAAGCACAGACACTCCTTCGGCACCCTCCGGCTCAGCTCACTCATACAGGCATTTCCCCCTCCCAGCCCTCCCCTCCCCTCCCCTCCCCCTCCCCCAGCTCGCTGGCTGCCTGCCTCTTTACAGCATCTGTGTAAAAGTATAGGGAGAGCCCACACACTGTGTGCAAGAGCTTTGGCCAGGCCTTGCTTCCTCCCCTCCCCTCCTCCTGGGGTAAGGATGATCAGACTTATTTGTAATACAGATTTTTCATTTTCAGCTCCGATTTCACAGACTCTAGGAAAAATCTCTTTTCAAGGATTTTCACCATATAAACCTGATGGAATCAACTTCAGTTCTCTTTAGCAAACATGACTGGTGGTAAGCACCTTTTGCATGGCAGGCCCTGTCCGCATTCACATTGGAGCAAAGCCAAAATGCAAATATGTTGATACCCACATATCTACCATGTAGCCTTAATTTTTTTCTGGGGCAGTGCAGTTTTCAAATATTCTGTCCTGTCATGAAACCATGTGCCCTGAATTTTAGTTGGGCAAATATGGCCACTGTAGATATGGAAAACATGATGAAAATTCTAATGTCCATGGAAGGAGAGAGCTCATCAGTATTTCGGAGAAGAGACGATAATGGCAGACTAAATACAATGGCAAGTGCGTAATTTCAAAGGGAATAAATGTGTAATTTGCTGCTGTTGTTCAGTGGTTGGAAATTGAAAGAGAGCTGCAAATTATTTGATAGTTATGAACCATCGTGATGACCACTTGACGTTTTTTCCCATCTATATTTTAAGCCGTGTTCAGTTTGCCTGCTGCACTGTATTAACTACATTAAGGCTTTCTTTGTCCCAGATAAAATGAGATTCGGTCACAGTAAGGAGAAATCCTCAAGAATGTCCTGTTTCACTTAGGGGGGGGAGCATTTGGGATTGACTGCTAACTTCGTCCATTAGCAGAATTGGGTTAGCGTGGATAAGGTACATTTCTTATGCTAATATGGATGAGACTAAATGGCATTTGAAATCAGCCAGCCTAAAAAATAAATCACCAGTACTGAAGGACTATGATACACTTCCACGAAGCTGATCGAGACCCTTACAATCTCATGTTCCCATTTCTTTTCGAGTGTTCAAACACACAGGATAACAATTCTAAATAGCATGTCCCACAATCCATAGATCTCTTCATACTACAGTCTTTTTTTTTTTTTTTAAAGGATTTGTAGCTTGGAAAGCACCACAGATGGAAACCAGGCGCACAGAGTTAGCATTTGGCAGAAAAATCCATATAACTGACTTTCAGTGCAGCTCTTTTGCCCTTATTTAATTTAGAAAAATTCAGAAAAAAGCCAATGAGCTCATAAGTCTAGATGTTTATTTTGTTCTGCTTAACCTACCCACAGGCGCAATCAAGAATGGATACAATTTTAGGCAAGGGAAGTGAGCTAGTAATCAGACAATGATGTTTCCAATTGTCTCAAAGGGAATGTTACAGAAGTCTGAAAAAATTCCTCTAAACAAAAATCAAGTGTAATTCATTTTATGAATGCCATACACCACTTTAGTGAGGGGTGGTGGTGCAGGGGACGATGGGAATGAGAAAAATGAAACAAACCATGGCAGTATTGTAGCTCCCACAAGACTGAGGGATCTTGCCTTGGAGAAACCTTGGAGAGTGCAAGAACCAATCCAGAAGGCCGAGTACAGTGAAAGGCAGCCTGCAAGACTCAAGTTGGACTAGGAGTTTCTTAAAATAGATGAAATAACATAAAATGAATAGGCAACATGCTTGAAACAAAGAGAGTTTGGCTTTTTTTTTAAAGTGTGAGAACTAGAAACTGTATCAGAGTTGTCTGCTGAGATTCTCCAATTAGCCTGAGCGGTTAGCAGCCCTAATGTCAGGAGAGAGATTAAGAATTGAGGTGTGAGGGTTTTCTCTTCTCCGAGATTGAGATCGCAGTAGATACTTGGGTGAGCAGGTGATTTGTTAGAACTTTAAAAAGTTGCATTACTGTGTACTCACTCGCGCAGGTTTTAGAGAATGCTTTCAAATGTGGTCCGTTTATTATGCTAATCCTGATGTTGGGCTGAGCTGTGTGCGTAGGCAGAGCTAGCCATGTGGTGGGGCAGATGCCCCAGGACTGGCCAGGCACCTGGCTCTGAGCAGAGTGAGGCTCTCCACTCCCCAGCAGGCTCTGTGTTAGGCTCTGGAAAATGCAGAGAAGAGTGAGTTGTAGTCTCTTTTGTCACAGAGCTCACAGTCTAGTGGGGGAGCATACAAGCAGACAGGCTTCCCAGGAAACTTGTAGGATTAAATAGGGTGAAAAGGGCTAGAAAATACCCCAGGAAATTGGCTGAAATGGTCACAATAGCCAGCCAGGGCAAGGGTAAAGAACTGAAGAGATGGAGTGGGAGAGAGGGACATGTCCTAATAGGACTGCCATCTCGAAAAGTTTTCTCAGTTCTTGGAGGAAATTCCATTTTTGTAAGCATTAGGAAACATGGAAGAAGGTCTGATGGATGCTGGATGATGTAGACCGTGTCAGTTTGGCAATGTGTGTTTTTCTTCTTATGGGTCTTATCTAATAATATTTTGATGCGACATTTTTGAACATTCTGCTGCTTGCATCCTTAAAGTTGCAATGTTTGCTGTTCATTGTAACCTAGAAGGTTGTTTGTTACTAACCTGGCAGAAGAGTCCCGAATTTATCTGGTGTGAGACAAGACAAAAAAATATATTTTCCCCTAAATGGCAGCTATCAGTGACCACGCCAGTTTCAGTGTTTGATACACATACAAAAGCATGGGTCTTAAGAGGTATCTTATTACTCATTTCTAAGAAAATTGAAGATAATCACTTATAACTTGTGCACACGATACATCATTTGGAAAGAATTTCACTGGGGATCATATTGCTCAACTGAAAAGTTCTGGCATGCTGAATTTGTACATTTTTGTGAATGCTTCCTTTTACTCTGATCTCTAGCTTTTTTCTGCATATGGTTATTTGTATGTTTTAGATTATAAGCTTCTTAAAGGGAAAGTCCTGTATTTGAACATTGTTAATCATGATGCTGAGAGCAGCATGGAGAAGTTAGTTAATAATTGATGAAAATAAAATTTGTAAATCATTATGTATTTATTCTCCATGAACTCTCACATACTTTCATAAGCTATATGTTGTCTTTCTTTTTTGGACCTTAATGTGTGATGGCACGTTATTGGGGTGCATAGACAAACTTTCCAGGCTACATACATTCTGGCTGGAGACAGCCCCAGGCTTACTTCAGTTAGCTGCTGACTGAGCATAGGCAGGGCCTATTAATGTTGAGAGCCCAATGAACAAATTAGCAGCATTGTTATGACTGGCTTAGTATCACTAAAGATCAACCATTATTATAGCACATAAATTGTAGGACATGTCTTAAATCAAGCCCACTTTGATTTAATGTCAGTTAGACTTTTCTTGTTAAATGATACTACCATATTTGGGAGTTGGCCTACAACACATGCATGGACCTGTTGAAGCACCTTCCAGGTTTCTGTAACCCAGAATTAGAATTTGTGTACAGGCTTAATTCAAGAGACCATTGCAAGAGCTAACATTTATTTAGTCCTAGCCAACCTTGCAAATGGGTTTGATGTTTTTGGTAATCTAAGGTCTAATGAAACATGTGGTAGGAAAAAATCTTCCATTCATTAGCTTGTATTTAGAGAACTGTCTGGCTTGAAATAGGATCCCCAGCACTCCATTAAGAAATGAACATCAGAAAATAGAATCTGAGTCATGGGCCCCCGACTGGCTTTAAAGACAGCCGTAAATAATGAGAATTACCTTCTGAGATATAATAACAGGGAGACTGCAATTCAGAAAGCAAGGTGAAGGTGGGCCTATCAGCAGAGAAAATGTGCGTGTTCATATAATGTGTGTGTATGTCGGGGTGCTTGCTGGAATAGTGTAATCTCACTTGAATATCTTGATGAATATACAAAATAAGGAAGATTTAGTTCTATGCTTAAGATGAGGCCAATTAAAGATCAATTTTCCAAGTGCCCGTTTTTAGAAATATTTGTTTGTCATTTTTAAAAACAAATACACAAAAAGAATCCAGATTGATTACCAAGAAAAGAATTTTTGCTTTTGCCTCTCTTTGTGTGTGGCTGGACAAGCCCCATTTGAGAATTTGTATTTTTCCTCATGAATAAAAAGGAGCCAATGTTAGGACCAAAATGCATTGCTAATGTTCCAAACACTTAATTACTTTTAGTAGCTGAAATTGTATTTATATGCTAGATTAGTAAATCTACTAACTTCTTTGAAGCATGCTTAATAGGCTTATATTGATAAATAATTGATAGGAAGGGAGATAAACTATAAGCGAAAGTAGCAATGAGAAGGGACAGGGGAAGTCAAAGCCATTATAAAGGAAACCCCCACCCACTGTATTCCATTCACACAGTGCAAGACAAAAGATGTACATTTCTCAGTAGAAATGATGATTGAAAAAATATTCTGTATTTTAAAAAATTTCCACAATGAAGTATATGTTTGTTATAAATTAAAAACAAGTCACAGTTTTAGAGTAACGTCTACTTGGCCCTTTTTGAGCCTGCCCTTTGAAAATAAGTTTATTACTGGAAAAATGGAAATCCTTATGGCAGTTGTAAGATACGTGTTCACTAGGGTTTGTATCTGTATCTCCCCTACTAGGTTGTGATCTCTTTGAGGTTAGGGGGTGTATTTTGTTCTTATATCCTTCAGATCTAGCATGGTACATACTACTAATAATAAGTACTCAATGCATATTTGTAAGCTAGTGAAAGGCTAGCGTTAGAAATGTGCTACGAACAAAATTTCCACAAAGCCAATATTTAAGTGTTGATTTCTTTTTACTATTTTACTAAGCTTTCTGAAAGAGTAACCACTTTTTCAGGTCAAAAGTCCATTTGCTGTTTTGAGGTAAGTGATAAAGGACATTGATTAAATTCATTGGCTGCGCTGTAAATTCCTGGAAGAAGTAGAGTAGATAAATTATACAAGAGGTAAGTATTCTGTACTTGTTTCCAATGTTATTCTAACTAATTTGAAGACAAATTAGAGTTATGCACATGTTATATATTTCTCTTCATTCTCTAATCTGTGGTGTACGGTTGGGAAAGTAATGCAATCTGATGTCAATTGCAGAAATATATGCTGTGTGTACTTAAAGTTTTTCATCAGTCTTTGATATTTCTTACATATGGTATCAAGACTGATAAATGTACCTTTTAAAGGACATAATCCAAAGTGGATTTGTAGCCATGGAAATTTTATTTGTGTAGAATAAAGGGCCTCCTGAGAGTTGTCTTAATTTCTGAATGCATTATGCCAATTTTCCAATTAATTGGCTACAGTAGAGACATCAGGAGATTGTTTCAGATAGAGAGGTCCATGTAAGAAAGACGATGAAAGGAAAAAAAAGACAATAGATAGTCACTTGAAAAAGAAATCAGAATTGTTTGCAAATTGTTCTCATTAATTATGGTCCTTCTCCTTCTCTCTCCAGTCTTACACAATTAGTACTTACATTGTGTGTTGTGGCATCCTGAGAATCTCTCTTACTCTTTGTTAATTTTTGGTTTGGGTGATTGAAGCCAAGAGAAACATGGAGAGCAGCAAAAGTTAGAATGATAACTATGGGAAGGAGATTAAAAGGCCTCACTGTGCTGTTTGTCAGACAGTTAAGTAGCACAGATGGAAAGGATCAGAAAATATTTGAACATGGAAATTTGCATCTATGCAGAGATAATAGAGGGATGCCTCACTTGAATTTGCTTCTTACTTAGTAGCAATGTTTTTTTTTTTAAGTACATAGCTTATTCATGGCCTTTTTCAAACTCTGTGCTCATTGAATGCAGAAAACTTGTTTGATTCATCACGATAACCTCTAGAGGGGTGAGTACAGTGTCCTGTATAGTTATTATTGTGATTAATTAATTAATTAACGCAAATGAATTTAAGCATAAGTGTTTGAAGATGTAGTTGTAAGGACTTGACTGCTATCCAGTGAGGTCCTCAGATGGCCTAGAACTGTAGCATATCTGATTCCCTGACAACGTGTAACTGCCTGAAGTGATTTGCCACAGAGACTGAGGAAGGGATGATAGAGTTGTAGCCTATGTAGCTATTCTCTGTGGCCCTGGAAATCCCATTGTCCTACTTTCAAACTGAAGATTGAAGAGAAGGTGACAAGTAGAGAGATTTTTGACTTCAGCTTTACCAAAATGTGGTGCTTGAATGTGTTTATATATATGTATCATCATAGATTACATATGCATATCTATTGATTATTACTTGACAGCAATGATTAACTATACATGTTATTTAAACTGAAAAATGTTAATTGTAACTCTAAACAGTGGGTGGTCTTTCACAGTTAAACCTTATATTTGTGTATGGAAAGCTTTGCTTTCATATATCTCAGATTCACACAGTGCAGACACAGTATGTCTGTGGCTTCTGAATTGCAGAGACAAACACACTTATACACATTTGTGCACACATATGATATCTCCATACATCTTTGTACTTTAATGATGCCATGGATAACTCTACTTTACGCTGGGAAAATCTAGGGGGTATAACTATATGCAGGTCAAGTAAAATGATTTTTATTTGGGTAAGGTCTAAATTGTTACAACATTGATCGTCACTGGTATCTTAGATCTATTGCTTACTTATCAAGTTCTGTAATTTCCCCAAGTATGGGGATGGTGATCCTCATTAATTAGTAACAGAACATCCATGCTGCCAATTTGGCCCATTCTGGGGACCTACTTTCAGCAATGAGTCTTTGCTTGTTGAGCTTGAATGAAATAATGTGACCCAAATGGCACTTTCCAAGTTAGATTCCACAGTGATTGTACTGGGAACCATATTTATCTATTTTGGAAAAAGAAATTCAGTGAAAAGGAACTCACTAATAAACTTTACGTACTGTTGCTGCATAAACATTTAAGATTTTCATTCATTCTTTAACCAATGTTTATTGAGCACTGATTCTGTACCAATTACTGAGCTAGGAGTTAGCGCACAGGATAAAATCATTGCCAGCACAATCCCTTGAGGTGGGCATCATATGAGGGTTTGAAAAATGTTGAGTCACAGAGCAGCGATGCCCAGTAGCTTTCAGAGGGCTGTCATGTAAGC
>PVIR01011748.1:0-46478 GCA_004026965.1 Petromus typicus
TTTTTTTTTTTTTTTTTTTTTTTAGTATATGTGTACTGGGGATGAACTCAGAACCTTGCACCTGTGAGGCAGGTATTGTGCCACTGAGCTACTTGTACAATGAAGGAAAGCTATCTATACATTCCCAAGTATTGATCATAAAATACTCACATTTACCACATTAATGGATGGGCTAAATTTTAAAGTAATTTTAATAGTTTTAGAAAATGACTGGAAATAACAAGAAGCAATGTCTAGAAGAGATAAGGATATCTACAGAGGAATAAGCAACATGCCTCACTATTCAGGTTAGCAAATGGAGGGACCTGGCAAAAAAAGCACCTCACAAATGTTTCACATAGCATGTCAAAGTATATAAAAAGTGTAAAATGGTAGGAGACACTGGAAAAAACTCATTTTGACAGTTATTAAGCTCCTTTCACTTCTCTGAATTAGAAATATCACTAGGCTCTACTACCTAAAGGTCTTGAAAAACTGTAAAGGATTTATACAACAGTATAACAACAGGATGAGATGCTGGGTACAGTGGTACACATTGTAATATGAACACTGAAGGAGACTGACGCAAGAGGATCACAAGTTTGAGTCCTACCTGGACAATTTAGTGAGACCCTGTCTCAAAATATAAAATAAGGACAGGGATGTAGCTGAATATGAAGACCTTAGATTCAATCCCTAGTACTGAAAAAAATTATTTCCATTTTTAGCTGGCACAAAAACTGTACCTATTTATGAAGTACTATTCTATGTGATATTTTGATATGTTCAAACATACATTTTTAAAGGTCAGTATATATTGCACATTGTCTGCTTGAATAAGAAACTTGCAGTTTTGGTACGTGAGTTGAGGTGTAGGAGAGAGGGACTGACTGCTCACTGTTTCCTCTTAACACTATGTGGGGAAAACAAACCAAACGATAGCTGGGGAAAAAACACACAAAATGTATTGATCAAACTGCCAGTCACTGAGATGGACATCTAAGAAGACTTGGGATCTGACTGCACATATTTTCAGAGAATATCTAGAACCCTTAACCTCCATGACATTTTTCCTTTGTCCTTACTTCATTAAACCTGCCATCTGAATTGGCATGTATTCTTTGACTTTTGATCTCATTTCTCTTCTTGTAAACCATGTTACCAGTTTATAATCAGTTATGGCTTCCCCCTTGATGTATCTCAGACATTTGGCACAGAATAAGACTTTCTAAACTTGGTTTTTGCTTGGGTGACTTATCAACTTCCAGCCTTCCTATCAGTGGCTGGTCTTCCATCACTCAATTTGTCTACCCCTTTCAGCTGCTGGCTCTGTTTCCTGAGTCCTTTCATAACATGCTCATGGAGATGACTTTCTGTTCAATTCTCTCTGTGGGATGCATCGGAGTAACTCCTGGCATGTCAGAGATTGTCCTCACAGGAAAAAACCAACCTTCAGTCTGACTTAGAACCCATTCCTTCAACTTTGGCTCCTATTCTCTACTTAGACACAAAAGTTAAAATCATGTACTATTCAGCACAGCTCTTTTCAGACCCAGGAGCCCCTTCTAAATCTCTACACTGATGCATGATAAGCAGTTCTAAATAAAACTTCAAGTATTTCAAAGGAATAGCTTATATACAAAAGGTCCTTCAATGTCTTCGATCAAGTCCTCCTTTGGCTCCCTTTCTCCTGACTTTTCTCATTCTTATGTCACGTCGGTATTACTTCACTGGTTAATGTACCATATCTCTGCAAGGGGTTCCCACTGTGTGACTGCAACATGCTGTACTCTGAATTATCAGTCAATGCTGCCAGTCACCAAGGCTGGCACCCAGCCCATATTACCTGGAGACTCAAGTTGAGTAAGCTTATTTTAAATTAAAATTTTCCATTTTAAGGCAGAGTTAAATACTCATTAGCCCAATGTGTTTTCTTCCAAGCATATTTCTAAGGCAAATATTAACACTTTTAAAGACAAGATATAAGAGTTCAAACTGTTTTCTTCAAGAATATTTCTTGTTGTACTGATAGAGAGGGTTGATATTTTTACTTTTTAATTTCCTTTTGGGGCCTTATCTCAGTAACATATTGGCAATAAAATATTACTACTACATCTAAAACTTTTTTTTTTTTTTTTTTTTTGAGACAGCGTCTCGCTTTGTGGTTCAGGCTGGCCCTGAGTTTAACCTCCAACTCACATCACAGCAATCCTCCTGCCTCTGCCCGAGTGCTGGGATTACAGGCATGAGCCACCACGCCTGGCACTGTGGTATGTGATACTGGTTGCTGCTGGGCATGAGTCTCTACACCCAGTATGGTATGTGGTTACCAGGGATCGAACCCGGGTCCTTGTGCTTGCAAGACAGGCACCGGAACCACTGAGCAAACTCCCCGGCCCCCTATTACATTTAAAACTTGACAGACAGAGTTATAAAACTTCAGTCCACTGTGTATGTACAATCACATGACACTCATGGATGACAGAGGCCATGTTTATTTAAATAGAAGGTCTAGGAATAAAAGGCGTTCTAGCACATAATGTAACTAGCATTTTATTAATAAAGAGAAAGTTAAAGCCTAAATCTTCAAGTTCTTTTGCAGTGCTAGCTTAGGAGTTTTATAAAAATTGATTATTATAAAACTCACCTGGATTGTTCGTATGAAAGACACTGTTACTCGTTCTTCAAATTCATTCAGGGGAGTATAAAGGTTTAAAATTTTGACAATCTGTTGGAATGAAGACAAAGTTTAGCACAGAGCTAAATGAACAGAAGTAAACTTTTGAACTTTAAGAGATTATATAAAATTGGCACAAGACTACAATCCATTATAGCTAGGACCTACAAAGCTGATGGAGCTAGACTGACAGTGAAACTAGAAATCTCCATCTACAGCCATGCCTGGTGGAGCTAAGCTTCTATACCACATGCATGTCTGCCTGTCCCTTCCCTGATGCTTGGTAATTTGTAAACAATGAAGAATTTAGCAAGCTGTTATCTAAAATATTCAACCTCTTATCTACAAGTAATTTAAGAGTTTCTTCCAAAAAGTACTAGGAAATCTTGTGTTAGGTTGAAAGGTCTTATTTAACAACACCTAACTACTTTTACATCCTATTCTCCCATTAAAAAAATTCTTTAACATATGAAATTTTCTTATTTGAATGAAGATAATCTTTTTTCTGCTACCAATTTTTTGATGGAAGTAGCTTGCCCAAGTAAACTTGTGAGAGTTAAATATATTTAAAAATGAGGAAAAGTTGGAAAACTTTCAGTACTTTAGCAGAAGGAAGCAGTTTTATTAAGAGCTTGATAATATATTTTTTAGTAGTTGCTGGAGGAGGTAGCAACTAACTAATGTACTGAGTTTGGAGTTGGCTGTTTCTAGGTGCTGGGTGGGGAGAAGATGCATTTAGTTTGGAAGTCTGGTTTCCTTGTGTGATCTCCATGGCTCATTTCCAAATACAATTATGATGGAGGGCAAGATCTACCTGTCTATGAATTTATATATATATATATATATATATATATATATATATATATATATATATTGCACACAATACTAATACATCTGCAACCAAGTAATAATATGAATAAAATAGGGTATTGTATTTATTATTAAATATTTCTCAATGATTTCAAATAAAACAATGAGTCATCAGTGAAAATATGGCCATGTTAAAACTATAATTATAAAGCAAGCAAATAATTGTAAAAAAGCAAATGCCTGATACTCTTCTGGAATTTAAAAAATTTTCTAGATAAGAAACAATGTAGAATTCATTTTTTTAAAAAAGTTGTTCCCTAGACTTGATATGTTATGGGTTGGCTAGTGTATCTTCCAAGTGAGCAAGAAAGACATGAGAATTATGGCAAACAGCTCACAGACTACAGTGGTCCCTGGTTCATCAGCACATCCCATCAATGCCAAACTCTGGAGTGTGTCAGTATGGCATACAAAGGCTAGGAAAGAACACTAAAAACAACCACTGGTGAGAACAGAGTGGAACCAGAAGTGGGGCTTGCCACATGAACTCTGGTGGACAGAGGCCTGCAATAAGCTTACCTGCTGGGTGCTGAGGGAGGTACACAGAGAGCAGATGGCCTCGGCATCCTCATGGGTTTTCTTCTTTAACTGCAGGAGTTGGGCTGCCTGGATCAGAGGTTCCATGGTCTGAACTGCTCCACTCTGGTGAAGGTTTCTTCCTCGAAGCCACTCTTCAAGTTGGCTTATGTTGTACCTTAGCCACAGTAGGAAGAAACTTATTGGGATGAGGACACCTGCTGTGTTTTGCAGGCCTGCTGCAACTCCTATCATCATTCTCTCCACCTTAATTATCTTTTAATTATCTAGAAGTTTGAGAAGTATTTGGCATTCAGTAACTATTTGTTGAATGAAGAATGAATAAATGAATGAAGGGTGCCTATAATTAAGCAAAGACTAAATACTTCATATGTCTACATAAATTTAGGGGACGCACTCATCATGCTGATTTTAGTAAATTGTTATTTTGGGGGGGGGGGACAGGGTCTCGCTTTATAGTTCAGGCTGGCCCTGAGCTCACTATGTAGTCCAGGTCAGCCTGGAACTCACAACAATCCTCCTGCCTCTGCCTCCTGAGTGCTGGGATTACAGGTATGAGCCACCACGCCCAGCATTGTGGTATGTGGTACTGATTGCTGATGGGTGCGAGTCACACTGCCTGGCAATGTTGTATATGGTTACTGGTGATCGAACCCTCCGGAACTACTGAGCTTTATCTCTGGTCCAGTAACTTGTAATTAACATGTAAACACTATACTTGTGTGTGAGCCTTCATGCCTCTTAACTCGATTCTCTCTGACCTAGCAACATTAATCTCGTCTTTAGACCATGTAATCTTCTTTAAGTTTTGATTTAAGCTCTGATTCTTAAGTCATCAGCTCAGGTTTGATGAATTTCACCAACCAATTGGCGATTTAAATCACATACTGACTGTGACAAGGACAAACAGTGGATTCAGATGTGACTTCTAGAGACAGATGCACTATGTTTTGCTCCCAGCTAGTGGCACGCCCACTCTGTGTTGGAATGAGGCCTCTCACCTGAGTTGCATCCCTGTACTCCAAGAGCAGACGTCCTTCCGCAGGAGGAGGTTGTTGAGGGTCACTGCGTTGATCATGTAGAAGAGCTGTTTGAACACCTGGAGGATGATCTCAGGATCCAGGCCCTGATCACACATCACCGTATGAAAGGAATTCATCTGGTGGATGATGGCTTCCAAGCAGTATGAGTTGTCTCCATCCACCATGCTGGAGGAGCGCTTCCGGTAGCCCGTTGGCTTTACACCAGACAGACCTTGAATGCTCTCATTTTCCAGCATGGCAGAAACTGAAAGGAAAGCATAGTTCTCCTCAAGCCAACTCTGCCACTGGACCACTCAGATCAAACAGTGCTTGGGGCTTTAGCAATGATATATTCCAGAGGTGTACAATGTTGACACACTCAGGAATTTACCACATTTGGCAAAAAATTTCTAATGTGTTGGACACTACATGGAATAATTATGGACCAAATTTTCACTTAAATGTATTGGTAATGGGACAGAGATAATGCATATGCATGAGTTTGATTCTGTATGGTCTGTGCTAAGAGTTCAAAGTTTGAGAACTGAGGAATTTTGCAATAGATACTGCCCTGCCACTATGCCAATATGAGCTTAGCAGGTCCAACTTAGTTACTGAGCAGCTTTTAACTGCATGCCACGTATTTTATGTTTAGTACCTCTTTTTATCATCCAATGACCCTGTGGGGTACTATCCGTTTTACTGCTGAGAGAATTGAGGCATAAAGTGATTAAGTAATTTCCCTACAGTCATGCTGCTAGGAAGTGGTAGGGTGAGGACCTGAAGCTAGATTTGACTCTAGAACTGGTGTTATCTCCTACATTATTGTGAGTTCTGAAGTGTCTCCAGCTAGTAGTCAGTTTCATAAAGTGATTAAGTAATTTCCCTACAGTCATGCTGCTAGGAAGTGGTAGGGTGAGGACCTGAAGCTAGATTTGACTCCAGAACTGGTGTTATCTCCTACATTATTGTGAGT
This sequence comes from Petromus typicus, assembly GCA_004026965.1. Classification (NCBI taxonomy): domain Eukaryota; kingdom Metazoa; phylum Chordata; class Mammalia; order Rodentia; family Petromuridae; genus Petromus; species Petromus typicus. The sequence continues at coordinate 6,062 of PVIR01011748.1, forward strand.
TCTGAAGTGTCTCCAGCTAGTAGTCAGTTTCCCTCTGTGGTGCCTTAGAAGATGCCTGCCAAAAAGGCAAGAGAATCCGAATGACCTCCTAAGAGACACCCTTCTGAACTGGTTCTACTTGGAATTCATCCATAACCTCCTACTTGTGCTGTAAGAACCAGGAGAAGGCATTACACATGTGTCAAGGTTCAGTTCCCTACTCAGCCTTCATGGAGTGCAGTGAGGATGTACACACAAGTTGCCTTTACCTGAAAATATAACTGCCTTGTTTTTCAATTCTGATTTCATGGTTAGTGCCCAAGTGTACGTACTGCCTTGAATAAAGTAAGTCTTCAATAAGTATTACTGCCTGAGTGCTTACTGTTATGTTCTTTCACATGAACCCATATGCTTTCTTTTTTTCAGAATTAAGTACATAATTGGTAAGAGGACTATATTTTTTCACTCTAGATGGATTTTTACTTTTTGAGAGTTTGTATTCATTACTTATTGAAGTTATTTGTTTTGGGAAAAATACTATCATACACTATAGGAAAAAAGATAAAATGAAAATCATATCACTATGCTATCATAATACATTTTTTATAGGATGGTTTTGAAAATTTCACAGGTTATTTAGGTATGGTAGGCATACCTACTCATGCCTTCACTGAAAGAGCTTGTGCTTTATAGAGACCATGGATAATATATCTGGGTCCCAGAAGGCAGGAGAGCCACCCCTTCTTCTGGGTCCCAGGACAAGTGCCAGAAACCTGAGCCAGCTTACCTATCATAGGCTGTAGCAAGCCCTCAGCGATTTTAATGAGCTGCTGGTAGATCTGAATGGAAAGGTCACTCAGCACCTGGCGGTATTCGGTGAGGTCAAAGTTCTTAAGACAGTGCTCATTCTGCTTCGCAGTGTTTTGGGTCATGAAGCCCTGCAGAGGAGAGTTGTGGTTAGTGAGATTCTATGATTTCCTGGGCTCAGAACAAGTTTGGGGGTGCTGTTCACGTTATGGTTTATATCTATATACCCTCCTTAAGAGTTTCATGTACTTGTAAGTGGGTGTCTTGGGAGGTGATTGGATCACGGTGTGATACTTATTAGGGGATTAGTTCATGGATGAGTTGATAGCAAAGATGATTTGGGAGGTCAAGCCTGGTCAGAGGAGCTGGGCCACTGAAAGTGTGGCCTGGAATGTCTGTCTCCTTCTCTCATCCCTCGATCTCTTTCTGCTTCCTGATGCCCTGCCTCGGAGCCAGCTGCCTCTGAACTGAAACCTCCACATACTGTGAGCAAAACAAAACAAACAACAAAACAAAACAAAAACAAACAAACAACAAAATACCTCTCCTCTCATTTGGGGGTGTCAGCTATTGTGTTTCAGCCACAAGGAAAATACAACAGGTCACGTTAGTAATTTCCAGGATCTCTCTACTTGTAAGATTCTCTACAAAATCCTATCAGTTTTCAAGGGCCTGATGATAGATAGCCCTTGAACCTGAAGGCAGTGGGAAACCTCAGCATGACAGAGAAGTCAGAACTGTGTAATTAAAAAGGCCTAACCATGGAGTCCAAATCCCCAAAGGAAAGTGATTTCCCTAAAGTACCAAAATGTGGGTTGGTACCAAGAGAAGGAGATCCATGCTTTCTGTGGTCTCTATTAGGTACTCAAAAATGTTAGGAGTATACCAAGACTTTAATGAAGCACGATTATGGGTCAGATTATGTGCCTGTACAATGAGATACCTTAAATGGCTCTGTCACTGAGTATCAGAATAATAGATGAACTGAACAGATATCATGGTAAAGCACACTGTCCTCTCTGCTTTCTGTATTAACTGGATGAAATAACATGGGCTAATCAGAGTCACCTGAAGAACAACTGTCAACACTGAAAAGATTCAGTGACCAATGTCCTTTTTATTCAGACCCAGGGAAACCAACAACAGCTTTCAGATCAGTTCTTTCAAAAAGGTGACTATCCCCAGCAAAGCCTCTTGCACTGTGCCAATGGATGAAGCAATTTTTACTACAACAAAAGGAGGTGGAATAGGGATAAACTGTGATTGCTGAAAAAGTCTTTTCTTCTTCCTTATGAGACTACCCAGAGCTGGTTACATGCTAGTTGAAATCTTATCTGAGAACATCAGCACATGGAACAACAATCTACATTCTACTGAGGATTTAGGTTCCATTGGATAAAATGAGAAATATTAAATAACATTAAATGTCATTCTTCACCTGAAGAAAGAACAATTTGTTTCACAGTTACCCAATAGAGAGCCACTTCTTCTACCTTTAACCCATCCCTTTCAGAATTACAGCAGGTGGTCAAACAGGTTCTGGTTCTCAGGAGGGATGTTAATCAAGTCACCATCCAAAGAAAGGGAGACTGACTGATTGGCATGTCCCAAATCATCTCACAGAGAGGAGCAATGAAATTTGTTCTGGCATAAAAGATGAAACATATGTTGAAAGACTGTCGTGTGGTTCTCATCTACACTACTGTATCTGGATTATGGGAAATGTGGATGGGGAAATATGTGCAAACAAGGGGAGAAAGGAAAGAGGAGACCTGCAGGGACTGGGAGTGTGCAGGCTGGAACCAGCAAGGCTCTCTGTGGTCACCAGGCTGAAGGCAGAGCACAAGAGAGGAGCTTTCCAGGACCAGAATGGAAGAGGATGACTTCTAGATAAGAGCTGGGTCCCAGAGGAACACAAAATGATGCTATCAGTTGCCTCAAGTCAATTTAAAAATCACTGGACAAGGAATCAAATTTGATTGGAACCACGAAACTGGGCTTCAAGGTCAGTTTATACTAATGTAGTTCACATTAGGACCTGAATTCTTTTCCTGTGACCATCTTTACCTATCCCAAATAGGATAAACTAACCAGGGGATTTAGAAGAGGGCCTGACACACTATACAACTCAGCTTTCTTCCAGCATTCATAGAAATTAGCTCTTTAGGATGGCTTCAGAAATGTAAGATTAGGAGTTCCCTGGAGAATCCCAGGGGCTTTCTGACAATATATGCATTAAATAAATTCACTTTCCTATCAATTCTACTTAAGGGGTGCTTTTCAGGGGCCCCTGGGCTAATCAAAGCCACCTGGAGCCAAGTGTCCTGTGGGTTCCAGTCACCAGGGAGGACAAGGCATGCCCACAGGCTGAGGTCCCCGAATGTGCTCCAAAGACATTACACCACCTTCTTAGGGGATCCATGGCAGGGATCCTTTTTGGGAAGGCATCTGAGTACTCACTTCATCTCCGCTGTACTGCTTCAAACAGTGAAGGAGGCGGCAGGTGTTGGATAACCAGAATGTTGTCATTTCAAAGTCGTCATTGTGCTTCTGTGAGAAGAAAGGGACATTCCTAGCTATGACTCCTGTCAGGTGAAGCGTGTACTCTCTACTTGTCTTCCTGCCTTTCTCACTGTTACCTAGTATTCCCCAGCAGCCCTGCAGGCAGGGTATGTGACATTCAGAGAGAACCCTTCATGAGAGTTGTGTCCCTATTCCTCCACCACAAGGGACAGTACATAGAACTCCATCCATTCCCCTGACCTATGATGCACATTCAGGAGCACACCTGAAGAAGCTGCTACCCCCACAACTGAGCAATATGAAGCCACGTGATAACTCAGCCAGGGGTCCCCAGTACAGTCTAAGCCCTTAGTCTGGCTGGCCGTGATTCCCAACTGTCACTCTTTAACACAGTAATGCCAGAGATCAGGACAGTGAGATATTTTGATGTTCCATGGATGTAGATGGCAGATGTCCAATAATTTCAAGTACAGAACCCAACAACAGACTCGTAGCTAAGTGACAAAGGCCACTCAGCAACCCAAACAGTTACGATCCCACTTCTGAACCACCGAGCTCATTTTCTGAGGCAAGCATCATCATTATCTAAATGGCAGGGAGCAGTATGAACTGACAATAAAAGAGTTGAATAGTCACTGCTGAGGAGGCTGATTTAGTGCCAGATAACAGAAAGGCTTTCTGTCTTGAGTTGGCATGCACTGGTCTAAGACTCCAGCTGGAGGCTGTTAAAGAGGTCAAAGCCAGGGACACAGATTTGACAGTTTCCAGTATGTGGATGATACATCTTTAGAGCTACAAGTGGATCATATTGTGCATGGAGAGCAGAGCAGGGAAGGCAGTGCAGCTTCCAGGATCACGAAGTCAGAAGCTGAAGACTGGTGTTTTGTTTTCAGAGCAGGGACCATGGGCCAGTAGACCTTGAATTTGTTGGGGCTCAATGCTTCTGAGGATGGCTTGAATCTGAAAGTGGCAGTAAGCACCTGACCCCTCAGAAAGACGGAACAGTGCCTGCCCCAGATGTGCCCACCATGGGCTGCAGCAGGACATGTCACTGGCTATGGCACTGAGCAGCCAGGCCTTCCCTCAGCCTTTAGGTCTACGTGGAGTTCTGAGCCTCTTGCCATTTCTGAGCCAGGGCACCACCCTCTGGGAATGCCCAGACAGCCCTGTCACAATAGTTGGAGGCTTAAGAACCCAGATAAGAGGAGCAATGGTGAGATGATACTTTCATCCAGGCTCCTGTGGGCCCCAAAGCCTCTTACCTTCAGGACTTTCTTAATGCCATTGATGGTGGAAGTCAGCAAGGAGTGCACCTTGAGGTCGTCGTTGGTGTAGTCTGCGTGTCTGATGCACATGTAAAGGATGTATGCAGGGAGACAGGGCACCGTGCCAGATAGCATCTGGGGCTTCAGGTCTAACAACAGTGACAGCAAGAGTGAGTCTATGGGGCCACTTTGGCTGTCAGAATTCCCTCCTGAAGTATAAATATTTACAGTATTTCCTTGCCACTCACTTAGAAATAGACCTCTCGCAGAAGGTCAGAAGAAAACAAAATAAAGTTCCCAGAATATGCAAATTGTTTCTGGCTTCAGAAACTACCAATAGTTGCCAGTCAAAAAAGTAGAACCAGGTGGGTGTACTGGAGCATACCTAATCCCAACACTCCAGGGGCTGAGGCAGGAGGATTCCCATGAATTTGAGGCCAGCCTAGGCTACATAGTGAATTCAAGGCTAGCCTGCATTAAAAGCAAGTCCCTGCCTCAAAAAAGAAAAAACCCCAAATCAAACCAAAACTAAATTCCTAGTTGTCTGATCTACAATCTTAAAACAGGCTCCTAAAGCTTTAGCTTTACAACACGTAGTAAAAAGGTCCACAATTACATACAGATTTGATGGTCCTCAGTGAGGGGCTCTGTGGCCAGAGGCAGGCTGTAGATAGCAAGGGGCTCCTTTAGTGGTGAGTATGCTTGAATTCCAATACTTGGCGTACATACTCACTACTATGGGCACAACTGGTTCTGTAGCAGCCAGAGCAAAGGCAGCTCCGGCAAATTTGGCCAAGTATGTCCCCAAAGACAGAGCCAGTCTGCCAAGGGCTGTCTGGACTGCCTCTGACCTAAGCAGTCATCGGTTTGGGACTGAATCACTTGACAGCATTTGCCCTGATGTCTGACAGCCAGATTGGTCAAGCAGGCCATTGCCACTTTCTTTCCCAGCACCTCCCTAGCCTGTCACTCTTTCAGGCTTTCTGTGCTGCCTCCTCTCATCTACCTTCCCTTGCCAGGTCACTTAGGTAGGAATGTGAGGGCCTTGTGACTCTTCCATGACCGGCACATTCTCAGCAATTTGGCCTTTCCCTCCTAAGGCCCTGAACAGCCAGGGAGAAACGTCAGACTGCCTCCTACTCCAGAGAATGCTGAGGGAGTCAGCAAACCAGGCTACAATAGGGAGGAGAGGCAGGGGCTCAGAGAAGCGGAGGGAAAGGCGAGACGACAAGTGAGGAAGGACCCTGGGAATCTCACCGGTGCTCTCACCGTACCCTGGCCCTCGGCCTTCACTCTCACTGCCTGGCCAACCAAGCCACATGAGCCCCTACAGCCTGGGAATGAAATGAGGGGAAGCCAGTTATGGTTTGTGAGCAGGGTTGATACAACATCCTCAAGCCTTCTTCAAGGGCCGGCCTGGGTTGGGTGGGCTGTGCTGCCATATCTCCAGCTGCTACTTGGGTTACATCATCCCTTCAACCCTTAACCCTTTCAGTTAAGTCATAACTACAGGCCTTAACACTTAGGGTACATGGTGTAACATTTAAGTATGAACTCACCACAGGCTGTTGGCTCTATTTAGAATACCAAATAGTGTCCATCTAAAAAAAATGTTTTGTAGGCCCACACCCCCAACCTTAACCTCTTACTACGACAAAACAACCTTTCTTAGGCTTCCCAGCTAGATCTTAGTGCCGTTAGTGGAGGAGACTATGACTCTGCTTCCACCTCTCCCCTAAAGCAGTGTGCCAGGACTTAGTTTCTAAGAGGTGGTCCATATCTGTTTGGATGGGGTCGTCTGGGGGACAGACACCCGGATGCTTTTCCTGGAGAACTAGCAGGAGGTGATCTTGCCCAGAGTCATGTTAGCAATGAAAGCAGCAAGAAATCACCAGCTTGGCATTTGTTTATTTAACTTATTAAAGTTAAATAGGCAGTCTTATTTAGCTAAGCCTCGTGGTGTGAACTTTGAGCTTCACTCACCAGAGAGTAAAGGTCTGTTTCCAACTGACACAGCCTATTTAAAGACGTTTCAGGTGAATTTGTGTCACATTTAATCATTAGACAATGAGAGAACAAAATGTTCAGTTATAAGTGGGCTAGTAAAAACACACCAACTAAACAGTGCGGGGAAAGGCACTGTAGGCAGGAGTCGTACCTCATTCTTCCCATGCCCTAGGCATAGGCATAGTACTCTGCAGACTGGTACTACAGCAGCCCGCACGGAATTCCTTTACACTTGTAATATTCATTTCCTACTTGAATATAACAAACCCAGCAAAGTTCTCATGTCTTTGAACTCCTCTCTTTGAGAAGGCTTTGCAGTTTCCTTCCAGCCTCTGCATCCTTGGTGTACGCTGTGTGACCAGATAGGCACTGTCCCTTCCACTATGCTGCTTTACAGAGGGAGTGCTCGGCACCACGGAGAAGGGGGCGAGTCCTTGGAGTGCAGAGGTAAGACCATTGAAGAGTCTTACTCTGGAGGGCTCGGCTGGGCACAGGGCAGGAAGATGGCCTGTTGAAGGTATATAGGCATGAAGCCAGAGGGGAAGAGTTGATATGGCTGGCAAAGCATTTGAAGTCAGTGAGGAAAGTGGCTCCAAAGAGCTGTGTGCCAGCCTGGAAGGCTGTGCCTACTCCCAATCATATGCAATTATCCATGTACAAATGTGAGCCACTACAAATATAATGTGGACTTCATTCATTCATTATCCAAGAAGAGTGACCCTGAGGGACAGACGGCGACAGGGAAAACTCTCCTCTCCATAGAGCTAAGGTAGCAAGTCTTTCAGTCCTGAGGATACAGCTGGGATAGGAGGCTCTACAAAGCAGCTCTAAGAGATGCCTGGTAACTGTGGGGAGCACGGCAGGGACAGGCAGCTCAGCCTGATGTCATCACATGCCTGGGGAGAAACTGCAGGTGAACACATGGACAGCACTGACCAATCTCTCTAAACCTGTGAGATGAGCCAATGGGATCCTGACCTAGGCATTCTGCATGCATGAACTCAGCGTGGATGGGAACTGCCTGGTTTCTTGCTATGTGGATTCTGATTCAAGAAGACTACAGCAGAATCTAGATTTTTTTCATTCCTAGCAGTTTCTGAGAGGATGCTGATGCTTTTGGTTCATGCTGTAAGCAACATATTATTAATCTTGATTTTCATAATTCTGTGCTTCTGGTACATTATCTTTCCACAATACACATGAGAACACTGGCCTTTAGCCACACAGCTGGGAAGGAAAGGGCCAAGTTTACAAATAGGGTGTCTGACTCCAGACCTGTGCATATCTGTGCTGTCACACAGCATCTATGATGTGTAAGGTTCTGCACAAACAGAAGGAATTTGAGTCTTTGTCCCACTGCATCCCTCTTGGGTGACCTAGGCAAGTTACTAGAATGATCTCAGTTTTGTTTTATAAAATGATGGCAGCATAGTACCTAAATAAAAGGCTGTTGAACAGCATAAAGAGAGGAGGCTAAGGTGATTGGCAGAGTTTCAGGCAGCATGACATGCCCATAAACTTGAGGTGACTGCCAAGGCATGTCTCCCATGCCGAGCTTCTCCAAGGGAAGGCGAGCTGTGGCTGCCCCTGGGGAGAGGCGAGCGGTAGCTGGAGCCATGCTGGTAGCTCCCCCACCCTGCCCACCTCAGACAGAACAGATGCTTCCCTTTCCTGAGATTATAGGAGGTTGCATTGTTTTTACCTGGAGAGCAGTGGGTTGTACTTAGGAGCAGCTGGAACAGTGTGTATGAGGTAGAGGAGGAGTGGGCATGGGGATAGGAGGTGGTGGTATGGGGATAGGAAAGCGATGTGGGGGCTGCTGTGCAGGCTCTGACCTGTCACCAGGTTCCTGATGAGGAGCGCCTCGTCCTCTTTGTGGTACTCCAGCATGCCCTGGAAGTCCTTCTCTTTCCGCTGGACTGTGACCTGCCTGGTAAGCTCATGGGGTCTCCTGTCACTCTGGGCCAATGCCTGGGCAGCTGAATGGAAGAAAGAGGACAGGAAACGTGAATGAGTCTGTGTCTCGGTGTCCTTTTAAAGCCTCTTGTGCTCCTGGGTGGGGCTTCTGGGAAGTGACTGGATCTCGGGGGTAATACTCATCGGTGGGTCCATGGTTGAGCTCATAGCTAATAGCACCTGGTCTACAGCAGCAGGTGGATGGAAGCAGCTAATTTAAATAGAATAACACCTGTGTTTGGGACTGTGCCAACAGGTCCTAGTATTGGGACAGCATACAACAGGAGCCCTGGGGAGGTGGCTCTACAGCTGAGGGAGGAAGGACGGACAGATATCCGGAGAATAAGGGGCCACACAGAGTGGCATGTCATAGAGTGGCATGCTTAGACAGGAAGCAGGGAGTTGGAGTCAAGGTGATTCTTGGCACTTTGGGAGAATGATTTAGATAACTTTCTATACTGGACTCCACATTGGATGTTTAATCCTGACAAGCCAAGCTGTGGGGTTTGGCCCTGAAGATGGGGGTCTCGGTGTTATACAGCATACTTCTTTTGCTCCAGGAAGTACGGTAAGCCCTCTGAAGGCAGGAACTACCAGACTATTCTCTGTGTCCCATTTCTCTACCCCACAGATCTTTGGCTCAGAATAAGCACCAAAACCTGCTTAATTCACATTTTCCATCTCATCTCTGACAACTGAGAATATGTAAGCTCAAGAGGTCTGAGTTCTTCCACTGTGTGGTCAGAGCAGGCATGGCCATTGGAAGGATACAGATCGACAGTACAGAAGGCAACAGTTCACTGCAGGAGGGGCCGTGTGCACCTCTGCCTCACAAAACGAAATGCACTCACACACACTCTACCTTCTAGGTCCTGGACTTTCTTCATGTAAATCTTCAGTTGTTTTTTGAGCTTCTTCTCATTCTTTTCCAGCTTCTCAACCAATTCTTTAAGGTCCTGAAAACCAGAAGAACAGACTTGAGCACTGGATGGCAGGTTAAGCTCTTGTGTAGAAGCAGAGGAACCAGAGCGGCTTGCAGCCAGCTGTCCAAGGGCCCAGCCAGTGCCTCAGCTGGAAGAGCTGCCCCACACAGAAGAGCTGCTCAGCTTCTTGTGGTGGAGCCTGGGAAAAAGCATGAGTCAGAAACCAATATCTCCACAATCCTAGGGCGACTTCCTGGTTCCGGCATCTCGTGGAATCCCAGGGCTCCCAGGCCAAGTCTCCTGAGGTTGCTATGCCAAGCTCCAGAACAAATTCAGCCTGCGTGTCCTGGGGAGGGTGGGCAATGTCTTGGGAAGGAATGGCCTGGTGGAGGTGTAGGAAGGTGGGCACAGGGGGAGTTGGCTGGAAGGGCCAATGAGGTTACCCAGGAGCCAAACAGGGCTGCAGCTGTGGCCCCAGTTCCTAGTAACTGTTGCCACTGGAAACAAATTAGCCCGCTGGGACCCAGAACAGCAAGCAATTGAGGGAAAGACTTTGCTGCCACGGATGTCACCCTGATCCTGCTAGGCAGTGGTCTTCTGTGGCAGGGGACACAGAGAGGAAGAACCTGTTCTGGCACTTTTATAGTACAGCCTCAGTCACTCAAGTGGGGGAAAGACAAAAACAAACATGCTCTCTTGGAACCTCCAACAGCATCTTAGATGACAATGTTTTTGGCCCATAGACAAGAGTTGGCCCAGAGCTCAATCCCTGTGATGTGGCCAATGAAGACAATAAGCCCAGTCATGGATACACCAATGACTTCATTTATTTATCTTGATAAAAAAAATAACGTTAGGAAAAAACATTCTCAGATTGAGACATAAATGAAAAGGGAAAACTGAAAAATGACAAGAGAGGAATAAAATAAAGCCAGCCCAGGGCTCTGAGTAGACGCTGCAAAGAGTTTAGCTGGTACAAAGGACCCAGGTGTCTTGAGAAATTCTAGCAAGCTCTCAGGGCTGAAGCCCAGCTCCGTCTTGTCCTCAGACACCCTTCCTGAACTGTGCCCGAACCACCTGAATGTCCCTGCAGCTGGTTTGACTTTGCTGCTCTACTCCTGCCACCCACACTTCACACTCATGTAATCTTTTCCACATCCAGTCACAGAATTGCCAAAGACAGCCCTGACACATGCAGTGCATGCACGGGTGCTTGGAGGCAGGGACTTAGCTGATTCTGTAAATGAGGAGCTCAGGCTGTGCAGATTAAGCCTGGCCAGGGCCCTAGGACTGCTACTGCCCACCGGTCCCTGGGCTTCTCTACTCATCATACCAAATTCGGAAGACAAAAATGTGCTCGGGTCTGTCCCACCATTATTTAAACAACTTCCTCTACCCTCTGGAAGGACAGACAATAAGTACTCTAGTACCTATTTGTAACTAATTTAACACAAGACATTTCAAAAAGAAAAGATGAGTTCAGCAGCTGGCCATAAAGCTCTGGAGCATCAGCCAGCTTCTGCGAAGCCCAGGCATGGGAAGTCTGGATCCGTGGTACTGCTGGTGGCTTAGTACTGGTGAGCTCCTATATCCTATCTGTTAGCTTTTTAGGCAATGACTCTCCCCCCAAAACCTATAAGGTCAAGTTTCTTTAATGTGCTAAGCAAGATTATATAAAGTCATGCCTCCCAAACTTGCTGTAAGTTGGAACCACCTGTATTTTTATTTATTTATTTATTTATTTTTAAAAATTTTTTTTTAGGTTTTTTGAGACAGGGTCTCACTTTGTGGTTCAGGCTGGCTCTGAGCTCAGCCTCAAACTCACATCACAGCAATCCTCCTGCCTCTGCCTCCCGAGTGCTGGGATTACAGGCGTGAGCCACCACTCCCGGCACTGTGATATGTGGTACTGATTGCTGCTGGGTGTGAGTCTCCATGCCCAGTATGGTATGTGGTTACCAGGGATTGAATCCAGGTCCTTGCGCTTGCAAGACAGGCGCAAGAACCACTGAGCTAACTCCCCAGCCTGCCACCTGTATTTTTAAAGTTTAACACCAACAAACTTAGGACAAACAAAAGGGAACAAAAGGCTGGTGAACACATGGAGCTAGTGAGGTCCACAGTCACAGAGGTTCAAATCATCACAGCTTACAGGACAGAGTTCAACCCAAGAGGAACACTGGCACTGCAAGATGAGCAGGACCGAAGATGTCTCTGAGGTCTTCAAGTTGCTACCGAGGAGACAATCACATCCTCCCTGCTACACAGCCCTCTAAGAATGTCAGTGATCTTGGGACCATACTAGCCAGAAGCAGTTTCTGTTAAGTCACTGTCCATGTGACCCCAGAAGTTCTCCAGTATACCACGTGGTGGTTAGCAGTGCACAACTGTTCTTCTCCCTGATGGAAATGTGTGTTTCGCTAGCCTGTATGTGGAAGGCAGCAAGATTTGCTGAGCAGGAAACAAACCAAACTACTCCTGGAACTTGCTGTGGTTGGCTTTGCTTATGGGTCTTAGCCTCTGCCTGGGCAAGGAAAGATCCATGTCTGTCTTTACCCTCATCTGCCCAGTAGTGATGGTGAATCTTTTGGAGCTTTCAGTGATACAAACAGCTCACTGCACCACATGCACCATATGTTTCACTACCACTGCCCTACGGCTCACTACTGTGGCAGAGGGGTTTATAGTACTGTCTTCTTTTGCTCCATTGGTCTCTTGAGGTGGGACTACCCAATTTTTCCATTCACTGACTCTTCTAGGCTGTCCTTGTGAATGAACACAATGCCTCCATGGTACAAGGTCCTCCTTGCTGGGTCAGGTTGTCCACCAATCACATTATTGGTCAGTGGGCCTCCAGGCAGCAAGGGCTGCAATTACATTTTCTACACTGCTACCTTTATCTGGCAGACAGTGGCCTAACAATTTAATACTGATATGTTTATTTCCATAAAGCTACCTGTTTGCATTCATATGAGCAACCGACAGTATCATCCCACTCTCCTCCCTGTACTCCTGTCCCAGTACCTTTTTGTCCATACCCCTCTTCTCCCTCCCACTCCATGCCAAACCACTGCACAGCCCCTTCATGCCTTCTGTCCTCCCCAGAGCCTTTGCTCTAATTGATTCTTTTTTTGCAACATTTTTTTTTCTTTCTAGTACTGGGAATTAAACTCAGAAGTTTGCATTTGCCAGGCAGGCAATGCCAGTGAGCTACACCTTTGGCCTGTATTTGCTGTTAATTTAACAGAGTCATGATATTTTATTTTTATGGTACCAGGGATCAAACTCAGGCCCTTGTGCTTGCAAGGTAGGCATGGTACAACTTGAACTAAATCCCTAGCCCTAGAATCATATTTTATTTTGAGACAGGACCTTACTTTGTAGTTCAGGCTGGCCCTGAACTCACTATGTAGCCCAAGCTAGCCTCAAACTCGAGGCAATCCTCCTGCCTCTGCCTCCTAAGTGCTAGGATTATAGGTGTGTCCGCCACACCCAGCATTGTAGTATATGGTACTAGGGATCAAACTCGGGACCTTGCACTTGTCAGGCAGGTGCCAGAACCACTGAGCTAAATCCTCAGCCCTAAAATCATTTTAAAAAACATCATCTTCCTTTTTTTTTTTTAATGTCTTACATCTACTGACCTAAGCTCAGATGGGATGGCGTCTTACTTTCCATTTTGCTGGCATTTTCCAGGGCTCCTCTGGTGACTGCCTGCAAGCTGGCCATCAACAATTCCTTCTGTTAGGAGATAGGGCCTGTCCCCGTGACACCTGGCCTATGGTGATCTGTCTTGGTCAATAGCATGTGGGGGAGTAACACACAGTAGCTCTGGGACCAAGCCTCAGGAGGCCCAGGCCTCCTGCTCTCATCCTCTTGGAAGACAGCAGCTCAGGATAGAGCAATGAATGAGAGAGCAGGTGGAGACAGAGACCACTTGGAGGAGAATAGAGGCCTTAGTCATGGGAATGAGGCTCTTTTGGATCTTCTGGCCCCAGTCAACTCCATGTGGAACACAACCATGCTGTCCCCATGGAGATCTGTTAGAATTCCTGATCTATACAATTGTGGTTACTATTTTCAGCCACTAAATCCTAAAAAGATGTTTCAGTTATTTCTTGTTGGCCAACTGGGGCTTTCCAGAATGTGTGCTTATAAGACAGCTAAGGACACACTTGCTGGAGTGAGCATGTACTCACCAGGTTCTCGTTGGTCAGCCGGGATATCTCCTGCTGGACACCAAATTCCACCTGGGCCTCTGGGGACAGCAGCAGTGTCTGGCAGAAGGTCTGTTGCTGTTTGTCCATCTCCTCCTTCAGAGCCTCGACTTGGGCCTTGAGACTTTCCACCTCCTCCTCATGTTCTAGGCTCTGGGCCTGAAGCTGTGCTTCCAGCAGCCTGCAGCCAGGAGAGGAGGACAGTGACCTTGTGGACTGGGATGGCTCCCAGCTGAGGACCACACATAGAAACACAATAGGGGAGCAGTCAAGCACGCAGCAGCAGTGGGTCTCACCAGTGAGGGCTGATGTGGGGAGACAGACACCGTGGAGGTTGTCAGGCAAGCAGGCCAGCCCATCCTTCTGTCAGTCATGGGAAGCTAAGTCCCCAGGCATTCCTGCGTGTGGGCCTTTATCTTGACTTGTCCCACATTCTGTGAGCTTAATCTCTTGCTTTGGCACTGAGAAACTATCTCTAAGTTAAAATATCACCAGGACAAATACATTTCTTATAGTATCTTTTAAATTCAAATATTCATTTGATCTGCTCCATAGTTCACAAGAATCATTCAGATGAAACTCCAGTCAGCTGACCTAATTATATTATTTATTTTCCTTATAGGAGAGTCTACAAATTTTAGGAAGGAAAGGAACTTACACTTTGCCTTTTATTTATCTTCACCATCACTACTCCCACTTTATTCTACATGTGCAATTTTTACAACATTTTCCATGCAACACAAAATAACTTGTGGCCGAGTGTGGTGGCACACACTTGGAATCCTAGCACTGGGTAGGCTGAGGCAGGAGGATACAAGTTTGAGCCCATTCTGGGTGACTTAGCAAGACACTGGTTTTTTTGGTGGGGAGAAGAGGTATGGAGACATATATCATTGTGAAATATTGTGAAGACTATAGGTTTAATCACCAGTGTTGAAAAAAAAAATCAGCTTGTATCATGGACTGGGCAGCAGGCTTAGAGTCTGAATCTAGAAGGTAGAAGTCAGGGCTCGCACATTTTGAGGGGGGCCAGCAGAATCCTCACTTTAGGAGCTAACCTATGATGGTAACACTACTGTCTTTTGGGGTAAGAAGCCTAGCTTTTGGGTTCAGTCAGCCAACTTCACAGGAAATAAAGGGAGGAGCAGCTGGATGAGAGGACTGTACAGAGCTCCCCGTCTGGTTTGCTTGGAGCAGCCGTCCCAACCACTTCTGCATACACAGTAGAGACTGCAAACAGAGCTGGGTGCCATCCAGTGAGCAGTGCTCGGGGGACTGCTCTTGGAGTCCCTGGCTGCCTAACTAACAATGCCGTCTCCCAGCGCCTCCTCAGCACTGTGACACAATGATGTGGACACCTGTAAGGACTTCATCTGTCCAGCACAGGTCCGTTACCATGGAAAATAACAGTATCACTATTGGCTACAATAAACTAAATTATCAGTGCATTGTCCAGGGCAGCACTTCATGACTGTCTATGCGTTTTCTGTTGTGACTGCATTACCCTCTCAGTGGGCTATGGTGGATTCAGCTCAGGGCTTGGTGCAAGGCCTTGGTGCTAGTCCTGTCCAAGCATCAGGCTAATCTCCTCAATGTGCGAGGGTGAAAGATATTGCTGAGCGAGGCTCCAGGCTCTTTCAGTAAACCAGGTCTCCCAGTGCACAAGCCTGTGTGCTGTTTTCTTAACACACCCATTTACTCACTCATTACAGTACCAGAGTGGCATGAAGAAGGGCCTGGCTTGGTTCATGGGTCTCTCTTCCCATACAGCAAATAATCTGAGTGGGCAGTAATGTGTTCTTTTTGAGTAATAACCACCCCTTAGTAACTTAAGTAGCAGCTGTCTAATGTTTACACTGCTTGCCACATGCCAGGCATGTGCAAAGAGCTTTATTTTTATTAATCGCCTTCCTTATAATGAGTGTGTAGCAGATAACATTCTGATTCACTGCCTTCCTTTGAGGAATCTTACCCTGTCACCTTTCTCACAGCACATGGGGCCACAAGAGAACCCAGAGAAAGGCTGTGGGCCCAGGAAACATGATGCTTCTCTGGTTGCTAGGACAGGAGCTCCGCCATATTCCCAGGAGCAGTAGGAAGACAGCCACCTGAGAGACGAGCATCACGGGAGAGTGCCAGCTCCTGCTCCAGCTCTGTCACTACCTGGCTGAGAGGGCCAGTGATGGCCCTGATGCCACCTCTCTGAGCCCGTTTCCTCTTCTGGGAAGCAAACTTTCTCTCTTGTTGGAAAGCTCAGATAGATATGACACAGCCTCTTAAAGTCACATACTAGCAATAAACACGAAGACCATCATGTTGTGTTCTTTCAGCCACTGAAGGCTGATCAGTAACAGTTCAGACTCTGGTGTCAAAGGCAAATCTTCCACTTAACCCCCCAGCACCGTGGCCTTGTCCACGAGGGTGTGTGTGACCCCATGGTGAGTGTATAACACTTGGCTTTGTCATCTTGAGGGACCCTTGACACCAGGACCGGTCTGTGTGTGATGGCAGGTTCCAAGGAGCCCTGTATTTCAGCGCCCTGGCAGCCATGGCAGCCTCATGGTTTTGGCTGACCCTGCAGAACATGTAAGCAGCACAAGCCTTGGATCCCCCAGAGGGCAATCTTCTCAGTGCTGCTCGTCACAGCTGCGCCTGGCGTCCTGCGTGCTCCTCCTCTTCTCCATTTCACCAACCAGAGTCAGGGAGCTGGATCACATGGCTTTCTGAGGGCACCCAGTGCTATCACCTTGACCCAGACAGGCCATGTCCCCTGAGCCACCCACACAGCCTGAGCACAAACTGACAGGCAATTCCAGGGACAAGAGCCAGCAACCCAAGTTAACTGTGCCCTGTGCCCTTGTACCCATCTGGCCAAAGCACAAGGAGCACAGACGTGAGCAGCACACAGAAGAGGCAGACACAGGGAGACAGGAGTGAATTTGACCTGGCAACTTGCTTTAGGCCTTGATAGGCCAAGCCGAGTTCTCCATCTTCATTCAAATATCCCCAATCCTCAGTCTGGCTAGAAATAAAGGATAGAGAAACAAGGTGTCCAGTGTAGAGGAGAGAGACAGGCAGGTGAAGAGCTTATAAACAAGAGGTGATCTTAGCAAAGATGGAAACTGGAAAAACGCAAGGACAAGCTCCCCTTCACTATCTTCCTCTCCAGCTCCCTCCCACGCTGTGGGTGCTTGCCTGTGGTACCTCCTCCAAGTTTCCCAGCTTGCAGTTACTGTCTGAGAAGCAGGTTCATGTGGCCTCATGTAAGGCCCCCTAAGGGTCACGGGTGGAAACACATGTCGTCAAGGAGACAGCAAAGGGATACACCTCCTCAGATCACTATATAAGGAGATGGACACTTTCCCATCTCACGCCCAAACAGGGCTGGGAGGAGAGAACCCATGAGTGTGCAGGCAGCTGCAGGCCGTGTGCGGGCTCTCACTGCGGGGGAGGACACTGGACTGACACCAAGCAGCAGTGAAGTGCCCGGGAATCGCCTTAGTGATGTTGAAGGAGTACATATTTTGTCTGTTTTTTCAGTGTACTTCTTTCTGTCACAACTTAAGGGCACAAAGGTATTAACTACCCTTCGTTCTCCTTTAGAGCCTTTGGTGAATAAGAAGCTGAAACAAGTTCAGAGGAGGAGAACGGAATGGTATGTCCTCCTGACTGGCAATCGGCACATTGTCCAGTTTACTGTAGGTCCCCAGAGACTTTCTCCCTGTTCACTGCCGCTGTCTCCTGGTTGTACAGTCTGCCAGATGTGAGCAAGGGCAACTCTGGGAGAGCAGTATATCAAATGCTCCTCCTCATGTGCCTCCCCACGTCGCACAGGCTTAAAGGCTAGTAGGATTGGTGGTAGAGGACAGGGAAGGTATTGCTGTCCCCACCAGGACTCTGTCCAAGAATAATGGAGAAGGAGCTGCAACCACACTGCCTAACAGATGCCAGTGAGCCCTTCCTAACTTCTAGGTGTCAAACTAGGCAGGCTTTGGGTCCAGGTGAGCCACTATCTTGCCCCACTAGCTTTTGTGTGATGTCCAGGGAGTGGAACTCCCCATACAGGTTGCCCAGGGCCCAGCTTCATGGAAGTGGCCCTCAGAACATGGGGTGCTCACGTGGGCTGCTTCTGGGGCACAGCTAGCCATATCCACACTGGGCTTTCTCTGAAGGTCCGAGAAGAGGATAGATCGCAGTGAGGACACTTCTGGGGTCTCACCATGGCTCCTGTTCCCTGGGGCCACCCTTTACTCACAAGACTGAACAGTGAGGGGGCTTGGACACCCCTCTACCTCAGGACTCTGCTCTGCAAATGTTCAGAGCTCCCCCACACATCGCCTTTGGTAACAGTCCATCTTTCCTGCTCCCAGTCAGGACTTAGTTGTTGTTTCATCGGAAATCTGAAATGAGCCGAGGCTGTGTTAAGAGGGGCCCTTCCCTCACAGGTGTTAATGATCAGATTTGATTTGAAGTAGTGCTTGAACCCAAACACAGCCCTGAAGGGCATGCAACAGGGCAGAAGGGGCGAATGCCAGGATCCTCAAACTCCAGCCACCCCTTCACAGTGGAGAGACGCTGGAACCTGGCTGGGGCCCCAGTCATCTCCTGACATCGCGCCAAGCCTCCCTGGCTTCACGTCGCCAGCAGGCCCTTTGGAGCCTCTAAGGGGCTGCTGCATTGCAGACTCATCTCACTTCTACAGTTCCCATCGTCACAGCCATGCTCTAGGGTAGCACGTGTGTGATACTGAGATACACTTGGAGAAGTCAGCAAAACTCCCGTCCTTGTCTGCTTCAGAAGGACTCAAATTTCTGAATTCTAGAACCCCAGAGATCAAAGGGTGAACTGTACAGCCCAGCACCCTGTAATGTTCAGGAATCAGGCACCCAGGAAACAAAACCCAGCAAATCAACTCAGCAGCGCTCTTTGCTGCTAGCACAAAGAAAGCCGAATCTCCAGAGGTGGCTCTTCTCACCCTAGGTCCAGGCCTTTAGGGATGGCAGCCAGAGGAGAAACACGACCTGGCTGGTAGGAGACGAAGACCCCACACAGGTCACAGGAATTTTTAAATAATGTTTGATGTGAGTAAACCGAAAAATATTCAAGGAGAAAGTCCTGTGCATACACCACTGTACTGAGCCCTGTTCCCAAGAGGCCACACACAGAAATGAACAAGGAGTAGGCAGTCTCTGACTGCAGGAGGCAGCGGGCGCAGTGTGGGGAGCACAGGCTTCCCGAGGCAGCTCCCAGCGCTCATCTATCGAGCCCTCGCTTGGACTCATCACCAGCATTTCCGGGACCCATTTTTTAAAATGTTAGATTGAAATGATCAGGTGGATGATATCAAAGGTCTTTCTACACTTTAAATTATTAGCTATAAAGGTCGTACACCAAATATTTACATCCTTCATGTGGGGATCTTAGAAGACACGATCCAACAACCACGCCAGTGCCACCTAAGGAACTAAAGAACTGCCTCTTTGCAGACAGAAACAGATAGCCTCAACTTGCTCGGAGACGGTCAGGTCCTCTCTTCTAGAAAGACCCCATGTGCCTCGGGTTGTATTTCTTTAGTTCATGCGTGAGCTTCCTCCTCAGTAGCCCAGGATATTCACTG
This sequence comes from Petromus typicus, assembly GCA_004026965.1. Lineage (NCBI taxonomy): Eukaryota > Metazoa > Chordata > Mammalia > Rodentia > Petromuridae > Petromus > Petromus typicus. The sequence continues at coordinate 25,356 of PVIR01011748.1, forward strand.
TGATCTCTGAAAAGGAGGAGAGGCTACTCCACACACTAGGAACACAGAAGTCTCTGAGGCAACAGGGGTGGCCACACCAGATGGAGAACAGCTATGGTTTTCACACTTGAGTACAGCAGACTGCAGCTGTGCTGGAGATTTAGGTCCACTGTGATGTGAGAAACACTGCATAGATGAAAGTTTGGTTTCTACACAGGAGTGATTACAGGGATGCCTCTTGAAGGAGGAGCTGGCAGAATCAGGCTCTTACCAGGCTTCTACCTCCTCTGCATCTCTGAGCAAGATAGCTGGCCCCAGATGGGCTCAAGGCTAGATGAGCCAACTGACTCTAAACACATGTCATGGACACCACATACACACTGTCCTTGGCAAAACATGATCTACACTTCTCTAGAAAGAGCAGACTGACAGAGGTGTGTGTGAGTGTGCACGTGCATGTGCACGCGTGTAACTCCAGATGTACTGACACCAGCTTAGGTGCAAACAACACAGCTATTCTTGGTGCCAAGGGCTTCCTGTTGTTTTGTGAGATGGCCAGTGGAAAGGGGCTTTGAGGAGGTCCTGGGAGTGGAGCGAAGAGCCTGTATAGTACCATCCAACTCACTCTGGAGTACTACAGCCTTAGCAGGGCTTGAAGGGAAGTGGTCAGGGGTCAAAGGAGCCAGACCTGAGTCCCACAACTTTCACGCCTGACTCAGCACTCTGACTTTGAGGTAAGGCTGGGCTGAGAGCGGCAGTAGCTCCTCTCCCAACCCAGACAGCCCAAGATGAGGACAGACTTCCAAAACCCAGCCTTCTCATTCCCTTCGCTTTCTTGCATATAAAATCATCTTCATGTTGGTTCCTGCTAGTTCCTGAACTGGAAGCATGAGGCAACTAGTGGAAACATTAGAGCTATCTATAGTACTGCTTCTCCTCCCCAATCAGGGGAAAGACCCAGTTGTGAAGACCAGCACAGAACTTTACCAACTATGAGGATCAGCAAGAGAAACTTTGGGGCTGTGGCTGGTAGCAGGATTGTCTTGGGTAGAGGTACAGGTGCCCAGAGCCAGTGGCTGGTGATTCTGTGGCTGAAGACCTGCGCCATGCCTAACTCAACCCCACCTCACCGTGGCGGGTGCCCTTGTTGATTGGGCTCCTCAGAACCACTGGGTCTTCCCGTCAGCCTCCAGGAGTGCCTTCTCCATTCAAGGCAATTATAAAGTTTTCTCAAAGCCAAATCTGAAACCAAGTTGGAAGCAACAACCCCAACAGTACTTCTAACAGCACCTGGTGCGGCAGGGGCTGGGCCCTGAGGTCCTTGGGTTTTCTCTTTACCGCAACAGCAGATCTTTTCGGTTCTTAACTCAGGCTCACAGGCTATTAACTAACTGCTGTACGCTAGACTTGCTGGGAGTTGAATTACTTCCAGATAGAATAAAGATATTTTTCTTTTATCACCGTCATCATTATTACCACTAAAATAACAAATTCAGGGTTTTAACTGGCCTCTGGGAAACCTAGTCTGGAACTGATCCCCGATGGCATGGGGATAAGTAGAAAAGGGTCTGACAACAGTGAGTTCTGAAGGACAGAAAGATAAGCCAAGCACAGGCTATGCTTTCTTTCTACTTACATATCACCTACGTATTTTCCTTATTTATCTCATTCCTTATCTTTAACTCAAGATAATTTTAAAACACTAAATATTCACTCCAGTTCCACCAATGAGGAAGTCACCATCAGTCCTTCTCTCCATCCTTTAGGGAAAGAATTACCTCTTGAAATACATTTCATTTCCTCCTCCAGTCCCCCTATTTGTTTTCACATTGTCAAATGGCCACAGCCAAGGAGACAGGATTGCTGGATTCTACCTGGACTCAGTCACAGGCCAGTTGTGTGCCTGGGCTGCTCAACTCTCTGGGCCTCAGTTTCTTGATTTGCAGAAAGAGTGACTGTATCAGAAGATCTGGGAATCAAAGCACTAAGTCTTTAGTAACTCTGTAGTTGCACTGAAAAAAACTTCAGTTTGTACTTACAGTGCCACCTACTGAGAGTTTCTGGAAGTGCTTTCTGTTTTCAGCTATTCTGAACAAACTTTCAGGGACAATTCACAGGTGATTAGTAAAAGTGAGAGAGGCAGGGAGCCAGGGAACAGACCAGCTCTGATTTTACAAGTGCCCACGGGGCACAAGAAAGCAAAGGTAAAAAAGGCAGTAACACTTACTACATTCTCAGTGTTTACTCAGACTAACTATCCTAGTTTCAGTACCCACAAAAGGCACACTCTATGACTGTCCCCAATTCACAGGTGAGGTGTCTGAGGCACTGAACAGTTATGCAATAGTTATTAGATAGCGATCAAGCCCTTCTGTCATCCACAACCCCCGGCCCCACTGCCTGCCTCATGCAATCACTCTCTTCTGCCTTAGCCCTTGGTTAGGTCATTCTCTGAGAGGCAGACATTCCTGGTAAACCAAAACCCACAGAAATCTCATTGCCGGTAAAATCCAGGGAAAACTCTCCCATTCAGCCTTACTAGTACTTGGCTTGGGTTCACTCTGTTTTAAGTGACAGGGGACGGGCCCCCACCACATAAATGAGACAGTATTGCAGCACTGGCTGGAGCAGGTGCCCATCATTACCCGAGCTCCCTTTCCATGAGACAGTGCCTGCCCTGGCCAGTATCTTGGAGTCCTCTGCTTCCTGTCTTCCTCCCACTGAAGCTCTCTGCTTCTCACACACCCAGGGAGTAGGGTTCTCTTGGCTTTAGGTATGGTGTTCCAGTCTTGCTAAAGCTAATGGCAGACTTCCCAAGAGCTCAGAGCTAGTGGAATCCACCTCCAAGAAGTAATTCCCTGCTTCTGAGCACATAACCAGTGCCCAAGAAGAGGGAAGGCTCCTCCTCCCACCCCCTCCTCTGGGTACAGCTTCCAGAGAGGTGGGTCTTACCTGTTTGTCTGGCAGACCCCGTGATAGGCCTCAATGGCATCTTCCTGATCCACATGCTTTTCACTGTTAGGCCAGCTCGTTCTGGCATTAATGTTCGGCTCCTAGAAGGCCCCAGATGAAAAAATAAGCTCCGGCTATGAACAGTTGCCATGAAATGACTTCATATACAAAGAGAAGTATAAATAAAGACACGGTCTGGGTAAAGACAAAAGCCTAGTAGGACTTAGATAACTGCCATTAAGCACAGGCAGAAATGTGATTTCAAAAGCTCACCTTAAAAGGGACACAAAACGGCTGGAAAACACTAGTGCAAGCAGTGGAGAAGATGGTGTAGACAGTGTCCCTGGAACAGCAAGTATGCTTGTCCAGAGGACATGGTCAAACTCTGGCTCAGGGCTAAATCCTCCGCCTCTTCACCAAAAACGGACCCAAGGCCCCAGAGCCCAGGCCAGAAGTGGGCCAGACTACTAGAGCCAGTGGAGTGACTGCATGGCCTCTGTCCTTTCCACTCTATCTCAGAAGGTGAGAGCGTTAGGGACAAACACTAGCTGAGATCGGCCATCAAGGGAGGGCTGAGACAGAACATTTCCCTCCACGTTTGTTCAGAAACAAACAGCAAGATGCATGAGGTAAAAAAACATGATAACCTCAGGTAATGCATCTAGTTCTTTGTCTTGTTTCTTTTGAACATTTTAGCCATTTCAGAAGATTTTATAAAATTCTAGCTCCATTTCTCAGAAAAAAATCACGCTGAAAGGATAGCAAGACCCTTGTTCTGCCTTTTCCCAGTGTCACTTCCAACAAACCCCACCATGGCGGCCATCTCGTTACCGTGCTCTTGCCAGCCAGCCGGCGCTGGTCAGCATTCACGATCTGGGTCCTGAGGATGAGCACCTCCTCCTTGCGGACCTCCAGCTCCTCATTGGCTAGTTTGAGCTGGTTCAGCAGGAGGCTGTAACTGTCTGGGGAACTGTGAGGGGAGTTGTTCTGTGTGGCTTGGTCAGCTACAGCTTTCCTCAGCTCGTTCAGGTCATTTTTCAGCTTCTTATTCTCTGATTCCAGCTCTTGCCTCTGGAAGACAGCCCAAGGGACAACCCTTTTACACTCTCAGATGGCCTTCTCCTTCCCCGCCTTAACCAACTCAATGTGTCTAAAAATGTGACAAGTCGGCATTGCCCGCATGTTTACTGTAGAAGCACAGGATAATAGTGCCAGGTCCACTGGGTACAATTAAAACAGTCCAGCTAGGGGATGGCTGACAGGAAGTTTAAAGGCTAAGTCTGGGCAAGATGCTGGACTCCCATCTTCTGACCCAGGGCCTCTGTCTCTACCTCAGCATGGGGGTTCTGCAGATCTAGAGCCACACATGAAAAGAGCGATTTGGCAGACCTGAGGAGGGCCCTGGGACAACGTGACTGATTTTTAACGATTACTGATGAACTCATGAGGCCTGTGATGAACTCATGAGCCTATTTATTAAGCTCAGGAGAATTCACTTGATGCCTGATGATTTTCTTGCCAGCAGTTAAGTGCCATCCTCCGGACAGTCGCATCACATGGCAGAGGAGCAGTGGGCTTGGAGTGGCAGCCCTGGGTTTTCACTGTGGCTCATTGTACACACTGCACAGCGCTGGTCCTCAGCCTCAAGGCCATGTGTGCTTAAGGGAACAAGAGTAGATAGGACTAGGGTTCCCTCCATTCTGGTTAGCCAGATGGGCTCAGTGGCAGTAGCTGAGGGCTGGGTATCTGGGTTACAGTCATTCCAAGTTCCCACTCAGGAGTGAGATCCTGTTCCAAGAAAAACAGGGCCAGCTGAGGCAGAGCCCCAGCTGTTTGTCACAAAGATTCCCATCCATGGCACACTTGAGAAGTATCGACTTGTTCTGTTCTCCAACCATCCCTGGATACTGTTTGCCTTTCCCATACTTTCTGTCCAGCTGCCTGCCTGACTCCCCATTTGATGTCATTCTTTTTTTTTTTTTTTGCATGTCATTCTTCCTAGCCAAGTGGTGCAACAGAAGGATACCTAGGCTTTACTGCACATAACATAACACTTACCACCTCAACTATTTTTAGGTATACAGTTCTCAAGCATAAAACACATTCACAGTGTGGGTCATCAATCTCTAGAACTCTTTCACCTGCTTCAATTAAAACTGACCCCATTAAAAGCTAACTCTCCATCTCCACTCCCTGGGCCCCAGCAACCCCATCTATCCACTCTGACTGCATTTGACTTACTCCTCTAGGTACTGATAAGTGGAATCATTAAGTATTTGGCTATAGAACATATTTTTGGTGCACCCAAATGTCATGGCATTCCCTGAAAGGACAATGGAGCTCTGCACTTTTAACGTACCCTTATTATTATTTTTTTTTAAATAGTGTCTCGCTTTGTAGTTCAGGCTGTCCCTGAGCTCACTATGTAGCCCAGGCAAACCTCAAACTCACAGTAATCCTCATGCCTCTACCTCTTGAGTGCTGGGATTACAGGCATGAGCCACTACATCCAGCATTGTTGTATGTGGTTACCAGGGATCAAACTCAGGACTTTGCACTTGCAAGGCAGGTGCTGGAACCACCGAGCTAAATCCCTGGCCCTATCCTTCCCTTCTGCTAGGAATCATGGCTCAGTTCTGGGGACACTGTACCGGGCTAGGGCCTAATGATTACACTAAGGTACGAATCACTGCTCTGTATTCTGGAACAGGTTGTGACACATGTGAACAAGGAGTCACCTCTGCTGAGTCCTAGAGATAAGATCAGGCTCCTAGAGGAGGTGACCAGTGATGGTAAATCTGACAAGTAAGGACCAGCAGTACTTAGCCAGCCAGGTGAGATTTCCAGGCACAGAAAGTCCAACAAAAGGAGAAGCCTTGGGCTTGCTGAGGAAATGCAGTGCACAGCAGGGTAAGGAAGGGTCAGGTGATGGCTGTGAAAAATGATAGAAAGAGCTGGATGCAGGGGCTTGCAGTGCTGGCAGAGGCAAGGGCAAGGTGGCAAGGGTTGTGACAGGGACCAGAGTGGGACTTAGATGTGCTCAGTCAGGAAGTAGAACTGTTAGAATTTGGTGATTGGGTGTGGGAAGTAAGGAGAAGCAAGAATCTAGATGTTTGGCCATGTGGATGCCACCTATTGAGACCCTTAAACTCAAGAAGGGCTCTGCAGTTCAGGTGCATTAGATGTGGTCTGCAGGGTGGACAAGAAATCAGAATGGTGGGTCTAGGATTCTGGGTACAGAGGTGGCTAAGGACCGATTGGTATGTGGGTGAAGCTAGAGTTTCGGAGGGTGTTGGGGGTGGAGTGGAAGGGCTGAGTCATTCAGGAAAGAGTGCAGAGCACGGCTGAGAGCAGGCCGAGGGTGGGGTGCCATCACCGCACTCTTCTTTCCTTTCTCCAGACAGCTCTGCGGCCTGATCAACCAAGTAGGTGGGTTAGATGGACATTTCCTATGGAGGGCTCTGGCACCTATTATTTCCCTTCATTTTAATGCACCTCTATAGTTCACATTCATTCATTCATCCATTGATTGATTGATTGTGGTACTGGGGATGAACTCAGGCCCTTCTGCTTCAGTTTAGCAAGTTAGGTGCAGTACCACTTGAGCTAAATCTCTAGCCCTTAATAATGGAGAACACTTCATAAAAGTGTCCACTGTAAAGCAGGGCATATTTCACATGGAAAGAATGTTAGCTTGGGAGGTTGCACAATTTCAAAAGGGATAAACATATTTCTTTTTTCATTTGTGGTGGGGAGTGGCCCTTGCCAAGGTTCAGTCTGGCCTTGAACTTGCAATTCTTTTGCCTCAACTTCCTAAGGAGCAGTGTATGTATCACTATTCCCAACTGATATATTTCTATATTTAATCAATATCCTGCAGCCCTCTAATTTTGTAGTATTTTAAGCCAGTAAAACAGATATATGTTCCACAAATGAAGCGGTTCAACCTGCTCTGTCTCATGAATCTGGCAGCCTTACAAGTGACTGATGTGGTTTATTTTCCTAAATTTCTGAAGAATTATAATGGAATGATTATGGATACAGGTCTGTCTTCAAAAGGTAAAGGTAAAAAGGCAACCCAAAGAATGGGAGAGAATATTTATAATTCTCATACTGTACAGGCAGGCTGGAGATAGCACTCAGAGGTGGAGAACATGCCTAGCATGCACGAGGCCCTAGATCAGTCCCCAGCAGAGCAAAAAACCATGAAAAATTGGTAAAGGATTAACATCCAGGAAATACAGGGAACTCTTAAAACTCAACAACAACAAAACTAATTAAAAATGTACAAAGAACTTGAGTTATTTCTCCCAAGAAGAGTATATAAGTGGTCAAGATGTACATAAAAGATGCTCAAAATCACTAATCTTTAGAGAAACAAATCAAAATTGAAATGAGATACTTCCCTGTATCCACTAAAATAGTTCTGATCAAAAACAAAACAAAACAAACAAAAAGTTGACTTAAGGATGAGGAGAAGTTAGAACTTTTGTCACTGAAGGTGGAAACATAAAATGGTATAGCCACTATGGAATATATATAGTGATAATATATTATAGTGATTATAGTATAGTGATTTCTCCAAAAATTAAAAATACAATTATCAGGGCCGGGGAGTTAGCTCAGTGGTTCCGGTGCCTGTCTTGCAAGCGCAAGGACCCAGGCTCGATCCCCAGTAATCACATACCATAGTGGGCGTGGAGACTCACACCCAGCAGCAACCAGTACCACATACCACAGTGCCAGGCGTGGTGGCTCATGCCTGTAATCCCAACACTCGGGAGGCAGAGGCAGGAGGATTGCTGTGATGTGAGTATGAGGCTGAGCTCAGGGCCAGCCTGAATCACAAAGTGAGACCCTGTCTCAAAAAAAACCCCCAAAAAACCCAATTATCAAGTAATCCAGCAGTTCTACTTCTGGGTGTATACTGAAACAATTTAAAGCAGGGTCTTGATGAGATAATTGTGTACCCACATTCACTGATGCAATAGCTATAATGCTGCACACACGAGATTCCACCAATAGATGAATGAATAAGCAAAATGTGGTATGTATAGACAGGACTATTCCCTAAAGAGACAGGAATTCTGACATGCTACCATGTTGACGAACTGCAAAGACATCAGTACAGGAAATAAACTGACCATGAAAAAGAAAAATACTGTATGATGCAACTTGCATGAGGCACCCAAATAGTCAAATTCACAAAGAAAGAAATAGAGAATGCTGGTTATTAGAGGTTCAGGAGGAGGAGGAGGAATGGGGAGCGTATTTAGATGGGCCGTTTTAGTTTAGCAAAATGAAGAGACTTAAAGATGGATGGTGGTAAGATGCTTGCATAATATTGTGAATGTATTTAATACCTTCAAAATCTATGCTTGAAAATAGTGAGGATGGTAAATTTTATGTTTTTTTTAATATAATAATAATAAAAAACAACTTTTTAAGGAAAGAAAGCCATGGGTATGATTTTTCCTGGGGCAAGGTAGCCATTTTCAGAATTATATGTAGTCCTACAAGTGACTAGCAGATTGGATAAATCACCACATTACCCTGTCTTTTGGACAGGGTACTGAGAGTGAGACTGGCCCGACATCCCTATTCTGTACACTCTTTCCTTCGTCCTTAGACCTGAGGTCTCCACCATTCCGCTTGGCTATCTCCTGCCAGGCCAGGGACTGCTGCAATCCCTCTGTTTTAGATCTGCCTCTGCAAGTCTGAATTTTTTTCAAAGTGCAGTTTTATTTCAGTGTCCACATTTTATTTTAGCTGATGCTGTATCAGGTAAGGAAGGCATGTATTATTATTCCTTGGGGGTATATGCAAATTTTCTTTCAAAGACACTGAAGTCTTAGTAAGGACCCAAGTTTTAGTGAAACAGTAGTGAAGACAAAGTGTGGAAAGAAGGATTTGCTGATGTCTCTCCTTATTACCCACAGCAGGCTGGCATTTAGGACATCATTTTCTGATGCCTAGACTTGTCACCTGTCCTTGCTGGCACCCACACGGCCTTACCTTCAGACTATTGTAGGCCAGGTCTGAATCCTGGTCCAATTCTGTATCATTCCTTGCTTGTTCCATCTGCACATGTGAAGAAACGGAGAAGTGAGCACAGGCTACAGGGCATATGTCCACAGAAACATTTCCAACAATAGTCAAACATGCTCATTCTGCTTTTGCATAAACCTTTGGCTCCCTCAGCCTCCACAAATGTGCTTCTGTCCTTCCTCCAAAACATAGCTCAATACTCAGACTACAAGAAGTCCTCCATAAACAACTCCATCCTGCCTCCATTTTATTCATATGGCCCCCACAGGTGCTAACAGGCTGAGTTTGTGTAACACTATGTTACAGGCTGAACTGTGACCCCCATATTTGGATATGGGGTCCTTGCAGATACAATCCAGTGAAGTGATTAGTTTGGGCTCTAACCCCATAGGTAACCTCATAAGACATACATGAGGGCAAGTAGGACATGTAAAGATGGAGGCAGGAATTTGAGTCACATAGCTGCAAGTCAAAGATTACCAGGGAATGCCAACAACAGCGGAAGCCAGAAGAAAAGCATAGGACAAATTCTACCCCAAAGCTTTCAAAGCTGGCTTTATTAATGCCTCGGTTTCTGGCTTCTAGAGCTATGAGACCCTAGACCACTGTTGTTTTAAGCTATCCATTTGTGGTCCTGTGTTTCAGCAGCCCTAAATTAGAAGTGCACACAGTAATACTTAAGTATCTATTCATGAGGTTAGTGAGCTGGGAGGGGGTGGTTCCTCTGTATTCTGCTTCTCAGCTAAACTTGAAGTACCCTGGAGAGGAACAGCCTCCTCCTCCACTCTCTACAATAGACAGCAGGATAGCTGGTACATGACCTTGGCTCAGGGCACGGCCTGACTTCAGCTCACAGCTGTGGGGGGGTAATGGTCAAACAACAGCCCATTAGGACTCAGCTAAGCCAAAACACTCATAACTACCTGGCAGCCATTAGATTTGAACTGCCTTAGGCAAAGGGCATAGAAAGAGCTTTTGTAAGTGACTAACTGCTTGAGATGCTTCAAATAGTCTTCGAGATATTTCTGAAGAAGATAGTCTTTAGAGGTGAAAACTGACTCGACTTACTGAGATTATCTACAACTCTTAGAACCTCAAGTTCAGGTGAGGCCATCATTACCAGTGAAGGGATAAGGGGTTCCCAGGCCTAGAGATGGCAGATGCCCAGGCTTAGAGCTCCTTCCAGATGAAGGCTGCTTGCACTTACTGTATTTCTAGCCCCGAGCTCAGGAAAAACTCCATCCTCTAAGATCCCAGCCTTTCCCTTGCCACTCATCCCCCGTGATAGAGGGGATGTGACCATCCAGTCTCAGCACTCCATCTGCTGCCCAGCTAAGCAGCCTGTACTTATGCTCTGTGTAACACAGATTTCCCACATGATCACATGTAAAGCCATGTAAGTACATTATGTTTGCAGAAACTGAGGATTAGCTACTCAAACTCAAGGGGTAGTGTGCTAAGACAGGCTGGCAGTCATGGCTCCAACTGTGCAGCCCTCATGGCCAAAGTGACTTGGCCAGGCTAGCAAAAGGAATCAGGATGGATAAGAGGTCAAAAGCTGACGGATTGTCAAGAGACCCCACTTTCCCAGGGGCTCAGTTACTCCCCAGCTGATGGTACATGCCACAAACTTCCTGGCCATTCTTTATCTGGCACACAGGCTCTGCCTAGGGCCATAATGCTCCAGAATAAAGACCCAGGAAGCTCACACCCTTAAGGCCAAGGGCAGATCCAGGAACTTGAGCTTTTGTTGCTCAGACTCAGGGGTTTGTAGGATTCCATACTCTCCACTGTCTCATTCCTGTCCTTAGGAAGCAGCCAGAAACAGGCACATGCTCCTGAAAGAGACCTCAGCACATGATGGAGGTAGGATTCTAGCCTACTGTTCTAAAGGTTGTTCAGTGATTATATATTCAGGAAAGGGATACCCTTTTTCCCTTGATAATAAGACACACAAATTCGGGAGCCATGATTCCAAAATTACTTGGCGTTTTTATAATGGGGAACAAATCCAGAGAATGAATTTTTAAGTGAAGTAGGGTAGGCTAGAAACTTTTATGTCAGATATTATCTGATGGTATCAGTGTAGCTTTTCACATAACAATAGTCCCTAACTCATTATAATTGATGGACAGGTCTTTCATCTTTATGATAGTAGAAAAGCAACACACATTCAGTAGCAACTGTACTTTAAATTTCAAACTTGGACCCTTCCCCAAGTTAGCACTATGCTGTACGATCCTCTGTGGTGACACTGGACAGAAGCTGAGAGCCACAGCTCCCACAGCTCTACCACCTCAAGGGAAAACAACTGAGATTCTACAGTGTGCCTTGGTGCTAACCCAGGATGTTCAGAAGGAGAGATGCATTAGATGCATTTTGTACTCGTTGTGTTTTAACATATGATGGGTTTATCAGCACATAACTCCCATATCAGGTCCAGGAGCACCAGTACAGCACTTGATTTATACTTGCTTGTCAGGGTGGCTTCCCTTATAATTGAATGAGTCATTTATAGACCTAATCACTTCACTCCCTATTCTGAGTCTAATCTACCTGAGAGATTTAAATCCATCAACAAGATTTACCTCTCCACTTACTGCTCAGGAAAAAAAAAAAAAAACTTGCAAGATTTGATAGTAGCACAGGTCAGAGTATGCACAGCCTTTGATTGGAAAGGAAGATGGGTGTTGCAAAAGTAGACTACACAGAGGCAGGAATGGTGTGGGCTAAGGATTCAAGGAAGGTTTCAAATCCCTCAGCTCACATTAGGACCTGAGAACAGACCAAAAGCCTTTACAAAACTCATTATGAAGTCAGCTAATGATATAATCCAGATCAGAAATGGACTTGTATCCATGAGAAGTGGTCCATTATAATGCCAAGGAAATGCAAAGTGGTTCTTACTACTATATTCAATGAGCTGTCTCTTGCTATACCAAGACATACTTTTGTAGCTTCCCAGTGCAAAAAGCCTTTGTTACTAGGAGCTCTAGGGAGCATGTCTGTCCACCTGGGTAGGACATGCACCGACTCAGTGTGACTCCCTGAAACCTAGCATCAGCATGCTCCCAGGGGGGCACACAAGCTCTGGCAGCCATAGGCTGGGCTGCGGTCTCACCCTGGCACTGTAAGGGTACCTAGCCCTGCCACGCACCTGGCCTTTTTTGCTCTCTTGCTGCTCTCTCTTCTCCAACTGCACCTGCAGCTTCTTCCGCTCCTGTTCAAGCTCCCGCACTCTCTTCTGCAGCTTCAGGAAGACAGTCATATCCATGGCTGCTTTCTCCACACCAATCTCCTGCAGAGGAAGAGAAAAGCGGGGAAAAGAGGTTTCCATGGCACAAACACCTGGGGGAGCACAGAGCGCCTCGCTGTCCACCTCCACATCAGCCATCTGTTTCCTTGCTCCTCCCAAACACTGATCTGCATGCACCTTGAATACAAAGTCACTGCAACCAAAGCCTTTCTCATGTAGAGCCGTGACTCAAGGCTCATCTGCTCTCTGATAACATCTGCGTTTTAGCTATCCCTCCTGTGTGGGCTGCTTAAAATGACCAATCATGTATTCTAAAGACAAATGGATAAAGACACAGCTATTCTGCTTGGAAGCTAAGAGTTCACTTCTGGAAAATGGCTTTATACCTTAGAAATTGTAAAACTCAGGATTTAAGCCTTCCTGATGAAGAATCGATATAGTTACTAATCACTGTAAATGTACTGTCAACCACACTTGATTGTCCCTTGAAAGAGAACTAACAGCAGCCCTGCCAGCAAGTCCATTTGTCTACCAGTCTTAAAGCATCGATTTCCCTGAAGACTTCTCTTCAGAGTTATGCTTGAATTTGCTTTCCAGGGTTCTTCAGTGTGCTGAGTGTGCACACACACACACCATTTGTGAGAGGGTAATGTGTATGAACATAAACTGATTTTAAGTACATATATGCACACATGACATTTAATGAGTGCTTCATGCTTCACTGGCACTGAGTCAGTCTCTGCTTCCATGAAAAATACAGACCCGGAAACAGAGTGCTTTTATCTGCCTGGGATGAGGGCACACACACACACTGGCGGTGCACCTGGACTTTAGGTTGAATGAAGCCTCCAGGGCCCCAACGGCAGGAGCAGAGTCAAAGGCCTAAGCCAGCATTTACTGAAGGCTCACTCAGCACTTCATAAGCACCAAGCTTCAGGGAACAGTGAAGACCTTTTCTCCCAAGGATCACCTGATAACCCATCACTATCTCTGCCATCTTTTATTTTTTCTTTATAGCACTTTCTACCAGCACTTGTGCCACACATTTCTTCTCTTTAGTGCTTACTGTCTACCAAATAAGCTCCGAGAGGACAAAGACTTCTCTGGCTTGGTCACCACTGTTCTTAGCAGCTCCTAACAGTATGTGACACAAAGACATTCAAAACACACTGTTATCAAAACTGTCTCACTTCTTTGTCTCCACTGCTTTACAAGGTGTGATTATCTCCTTTTCAAAGGCCAAAGGAAAAACTGTGTGTCTCTATATTTCTAACAGAAATGCCCACTGACCATCACACCTGCCATATGGGACGAGATGCTATGAGGCTATTTCTAGCAGACAAAGTTACTGTCACCCAGAACACATTCATTCACACATCTATTACTTGTCCTCTGAATTTTACCTAGTGAGAATTTTCTGGTATATTTACTGATATTAGTATATATTCTGTGATATTAGATATGGGGATCATAAATTGTATTTATTTAAGAGTTAGCTGCTTATGCAATCCAGTCATTTTACTCTCCTGCTTCCGTTTCTCAGGTTTATAAAAGCAATCAGGGATACACTTACTCCTCCTTTCCAGAGTGGATAAAGGTAGTCCTAGAACACAGAACATACTAGCTCCCTTGCATGACTTGCAATTCCATGTCTTCTAGGATTAGCTCTGGGCTGGCACCATCAGCAAAAAAGAAAATATATCAGTGAGCAGCCCCACATAGGTCTGTGGGGCAGCATAGCCGTCAAGAGCCTGCTGACTTACCTCCACCTGTTGGAGTGCATCCTCGGTGTCTCCAACCTCAGAGGTAGAGATGGAGGGGTAGTTGGAGTCAGATTCTAAGCTACTTTGGTTTGATGGGTTCCGCCTGTGGCCTGGGGTTTGCTATTCAAGGAGAAAAATGTGACAATGCACAATGAACTAACATTAATAAGAACCTCTCGGAGAGCGGCAGGTCCAAGAGTTGGACTTCCACCTCAGTTGTCAACAAGTATAGGTGTCATTCTTTCTTGGGATGGTGGCTACTAGAGTTATTTTCCCAAAACATTCCACCTACCGTTCTTAGTTATGTACATAACCAGAAGTACAATTCAAAGAGTACACAACTCTGAGAAAAGAACCATAGTTCCTTGTTTCTTCCTGGCATGCAAGCCCATGACACTTTGTTATTTGTCTGTAGGATCCTGGGGAACAACACTTCAGCCCTGGTCAGCAATCAAAGTATGTAGCCTGGGTGAGACCTTCTCTCAAGGTTAAAAAAAAAAGTTGGGGCTGTTGATGAGTGCAGTGGCCCTGGGTTCAATCACCAGTATGTGTGGAAGGGAACAGGGACACAAAGGCAGGCCTGTTCCTACCTACCTCTTAAAAGGAATGCTGTAAGCAGATGGCCCACCCTTCCCTTCAGTTGTACTCTATCAGTTTTATTATGAAAATTATGGCAGACCTGAAACAGTTTAATTTTGATATTGGTCACTTAAAAATATCTTTTCGTTTTCTCATTTTCTCAGGGAAGCTTAAGATATATAAATGAGTTCTAGTATGTATAATAGATATTGTGAAATACAAAAATATTTAAAAGGAAAGAGGATGTAGGGGTAAATAATGAGGGGAAAAAGAATGTGATAGTAATAAAAAAGGAAACAAAGCTTATGTATATACTGGGTAGGGAATTGTAGGATGGATGGGGGAACGGGAAAAAATGAGAAGTTGTATCATATACTGGTACAACCTCTCAATGTTGAATGTGATAATGATGTGTATATATAATGAACCAATAAAGATTTGAATTTAAAAATATCTTTTGGTTTTATCTATTTTTGGCATCTGATTTGGCCTTTAGGGTAAAAACTGTGCTATGAAATTTTTAGATTTCTATGTAAGATCCTAAAGGGATAAGAAGAAAAGTAAAAATAGAAGGAAAAATTGAAAGCAAAACTTCTGTACATAGGGAAATGAGAGGACTTCAGACAGGAATGGGATACAATGAAATAAAACTGATTAAAATAAAGATATTATCACTGTGATATGAATCTTTTAATTCTTTTGTGTATATACCTAGCAGAGCAATGCCCAGGTCAAATGGGATCTCCAATCCTGCCACAGAGGTTGTATGAATCTACACTCCCACCAACAGTGGAGAAGGGTTCCTTTTTCTCCATAGTCTCGCCAGCATTTGTTGCTGGCTAATTCTAAGATAGCAGCCATTCTTTGTGGAGTGACATGAAATCTTAGTGTTGTTTTCATCTGATCTCTCGAATGATCAGTGATATTCAGCATTTCTTCATGTGCTTCTTAGCTGCTCTTACTTCACAGAGACATATGTGCACCCATGTTTATAGCAGCTCAGTTTGTGATTGCTAAATCTTGGAAGCAACCAAAATGTTCATCAACAGGAGACTGGATAAAGAAGATGTGGTTCTTTTATAGAATGGAGTATTACTCTGCCATTAAAAATGATAAGATAGAATCATTTATACTCAAACGGATGTACCTTGAGGACATCCTCATAAGTGAAATAAATAGGTCACAGATGTGTAAATATCATATCTCTTTTCTGGTATGAGAAAATGAAGATGTAAATGAGTTCTAGTACACATAGTTGATATTGTGAAATAGAAAATATTTAAAAGGAAAGAGGGTGTAGGGATAAATAATGAGGGGAAAAAGAATGTGATAGTAATTTAAAAAAAGGAAACAAAGTTTATGTTTATAGGGGGTAGGAGGTTGCAGGGTGGGTGGGGAAGGCGAAAAATGAGAATCAAGTCATCATATTCTGGTACAAACTCTCAATATTGAATGAGATCATAATGTATATATATAAAATGTACCAATAAAGACTTGAATTAAAAAAATAAAACAAAAAAATTAAAATAAAGATACTATCAACTTCTTTTCTTTGTTTTCATGTGACTAACTTTTTCCATTTTGTTTGAGCACATATGTCAAGAGGAAATGTTTATATGGGATAAAGGAAGATTGTAATTCCCCAAATATGAAAACACTGCCCATATCTTGTGTTTCATCAGAACTCAGGACCTGCCATCAGGCCTGCTGGGCAGCTCTCCTCACAAATCTGGCCCTGTTTCTATTTCAACACAGCAGTCCACCCAGAACAGGAGCAGATGGGTGAAGCACACTGTTTACTGACAGCTCCATAAGCTCCGAACCAAGATGTCTGCAACCCCCCAACGCTGGGAAAGGAGCATCCTTAGGGAGGGCCCACTCAGTGCAGGTGCTGCTGCAAGAAGGACAAGGGCAGGCACCGTGTCCCATGTGCACGCTGCACACCTGCAGAGCCTGAGGTAGGCCACAGCACGGGATGTGTGGTGAGGGCCACAAAGCTAGTGTGAAAAGGGGACCTGCGTGGGGGCAGGCCATCACCTCGTCCCGCAGGGTGTCGTATCTCTGCTCCAACCGGGAGTACTCCTTCACGAGGTTCTGGTACCGCGAACGCTCCTCCTCCAGCTCCTTCTTCATCAGAAGGTTCTCCTTCATGGAGTTCTGGGCAAACTCATCTGGAAGGGAGATGTGTGGAGCTACAAGCTCACCATGGAAACAACTCCCGCCCATGACTGTGCCCTGGTGACTGCTTTCTGACCAATCTCTTCTAAAGGGCCCACGACTAGCTCCTCCCCGGCACTGGGTACAGATGCTCTGTCTGTCTCCTGCCTGAAGCCAGGGCTCAGACTCTCAATTTGTGAGCCTGTCTCTCTTCCAACACTGCCATGGGGCCTGCTGGTAGCCTTCCTGGCTGAGCCAAGGTCTCACTCTCCCATTTCTTCCTATTCCTGACTGCTCAGGTTCTTGGAGTGCAGGATTAAAGACGATTAGGCCAAATTAGGCTGGGGGGAGAATGAGCAAATGAGGAACATGGATCAGCTTTTCCTCTGCTAAACCTTACAGCTCACAGTAAAGGAAAGGAGAAGCTTCAAGGATGTTTCAAAGCAGCTTATCATTTCATTGAGACTTCTGCCAGGTGGGACTGTGAGACCACGTGGGTTAGGTGAGAAATCAGGATGGGGGAGGGGACTCATCACTGGAGTACTTACGACCTGTCTGCAGCCAAACGGCAATGGAGGATGGATGGCAGCCCAAGAGTTACTGGCTGCTTGAGAGAGGCAGACCTGGGCCCATCTAAGGTCCTCTCTTCAGCAAACACCAACAGGTAACTCACTAGGTACAAGAAGCAGGGACTAGGATGCTGAACATAAATGTCACCCTCAGCATTCTCCCTGCACATTCAGCTCACTCCACATACAAGCTCTCTGAGGTCTTTTCCTCCTGTCCATTTTTCAGATGAAGGAACTGAGGACCCGCTGAAGGTCACACAACAGCACACAGCAGAGTCAGGCTCGACTTGCCAATCTCCCTTGGTCTTGTGCATGAGGGTTATATTATGTGCACATGGCTCCCCTAGTCACCATCCTCCAATCAACGTCTCCCCAGCAGCACCCCTCTTTTTCTCTGTCTCTGTGATAGCCCTTTCTCTACAGCAGCATCTAGGAATCTTGTGGGGAAAAGTGGCCATGAAAAAGGGTTACAGCCCCAAACAAGATCCAGGGCTTCAGAACTGACCTTTCGACTGGCACAGGATCTGGTTGTTAAGCTGTTCTTTCTCATCTTTCAAGAGAGCATTTTCTTGCTCTAGGTCTGCCACTCGCTGAAAGAAAGTAAATGGAAAAATGTCTCCCCACGATGCTAGCAAAGGAGAAATGCTATTTGTGGCTCTTGAATTTTGACTGGTCATATGTAAATTCTCTTTTCATTTTGCAAAATTGAGTTCCACAAAGCTGCTTTTATTATGAAGAAAAAAATGTACACTGAAAGAAAAATTCCATTGCAAGACAGGCAAGCTTGAGCTGCTTACAGCCATCTCGTGCCCACGAGAACCTTGTGAATGTCTGCTGAGTCTACAGGCCTCATGCAGAGACTCACAGAGACACAGAATCATGCATTACTGTGCTCATCTCTGCTCTCACTAATTTCTGAGGTCTCAAATGTGAGTCTTCAAAAGCTGGGAGGTCACATGAACAAATTCACTCTGGTCTTCATTCCACCTGTTCTTCCCTGTCTCACTGAACCAGCACAGCCAGCATTCTGGGAAAGGGAATCAGATTTGTCATTGACATTCAAATATCCAATTCCAGTGTTTGGCTTCTCATGATGCTGCTAAGGAAGCATAAGGTAAATTTTACTGGGAAAAAAAAGGCAAACCAAAAAGAAAGGAAATACTAATTAAAGTTTGGATTGTTCAAAGAGAAAGAAGCATTAAAATGGTGCAAGGCAAGGATCTAAAAATGAAAAATCTTTAAATTTATAATTGCACCAAATATTTGTATAGAGTTTTTAGAAAAGTAAATCAAACGTATGCTCTGAGAGGGGCCAGAGAGGGTGTGGTGATACTGTACAAACTTTGCAGCCAAGTGGTGTTCTTCTGCAACTTGGAACCCAGGGAGACTCATTCTGCAAGACGCTAATCAGGCATTTTCCTCACAAAAATCACAACTCACCCCTGCGACACTGACAAGGAAATGACTGGGACAGAGTGGGAAGGTGAGCCAGTGTCTCCTCATTCAGCATCCAGCCCCAGCCTGTACCTCACAGGGTGGCTAAATTCCCACACATCACCATCCAGTAGGACACGTGCTGAGTGCAGTATGAGATGAAGACCATCTGTGTGCTACACAGGCACAAAGATCCAGGTGCTCTAAACCTCAGTTTCCCCTCTGTAAAACTGATACACCTTCTAGGGTAGTTTTAGCATTAAATGAAATATCATGTGGCAGGCTTAGCATATAGCAGCTGATCAGTATATGTAGACTGTTCTGAAATGTGAACTTCACAAGGCACGAATTTGACAAAGGGCATCTTCCAAACTCTACAGGCTCAGGTCCTACTCTTTCTGGTGAAAGACTGAATGCCTTCTCCCTACGTTCAGGAAGAAGACAAGGAGTCTGCTCTGCCACTTCTGGGTATGGAAGGGTCCAGCCAGGGTAACAAGCAAAAAAATAAAGACATCCACACCAGGAAGGAACGAACATTTGATATTGGGCTGGGTTCTGAGGGTGTGACATCTGGCAACATAGTCCCTTAGTTCAGTCAGCAACCTACGATCCAACACGTCAGGATGGGGAACCATGACTAACAACACATATGTCCCCAGTGCCCTCTCCTATGTTAAGCCTCATTTCTTCCACCTCTCTCCATGGCTCTGATTCATGAATGCAGGTCCAAGGGGGAACTTGCTATTCTAAGCCATACATCAAGTGTCGTAGGGGGGAGATTTATTTCTTTTGTTCACCTAAACAAATTTAGAAGTAGGCCCATTTTGTCTTCAGTGAGCCACAGGCAGAACTAATCCCATGCCCAGCTCCACATGCCAGGGAGGCCAGAGAAAGCTTGGTCACATTGCCCTAGGCACTGGCCAGCAAGCACATGCAGTGTGCTAATAGTGGGGACAAATTTTGCAACCAAGTAGTGCCCTTCTGTAAGTCATCTGAGATGCATGGTGCAGTGAAAGGCTTTAATGACACAGAAGAGGCAGCAGCAGCCCAAGAGCAAGATAAATGATATCTCTGCAGGTGTTAAGACTCATTAAACATCATTCAACATTCTCTCTCTCTTTTTAGGGGTTACACTAGGAAGAGAGAAGTTTTCTGATTCTTGCAGGAAATATTATTTGGAATGTTTCTAACTTTCACAAGGGTATATGTGAGAGCACATCAGAACCAGCACCAGGGCAGGGAATCCTCTACTACCAGGCTAACACAGATCCTAGTACGTCAAATGAACAAAAGCCCCAGCCAGCTGCTAAAGAGCTGCATTTGCTACTGTGTCTTTGTGGATATGAGGGTAGCTGTGAGCTTTTTATCTTTACTTTTTCAAGTTGGATGTTTGTACTGTCAAAAGAACTCACTGCATGGCAATTAGTAGAAAACCACTCAGAAATTAGTTGGATGATGCCTATCAGGAAAGAGTCATCTATCACCTGCTCTTAATGCTGTGCACCTACCAGGCAAGAAATTTGCATAGCTCTCAGTAGAAACAACACTATTAGGTCTGCAAAGTCCTGTGAAAGGTTACTTTGCCCATTTTTTTGCAGTAAAGCAAACAAGTATGAACAGTCTATAGATGGTAAGTTATTTTGCCAGTGGAAATAGGTGTAAGAAAAGAACAGAGAAGCAGTAAATGAAAAGTGGAAAGAAAGTGTAGAGAGGATGGTACAGAAAGAAAACACGAGCTGATCTGAGATATGTGGCTGTGTTAAACACACAAACCAGAAAAAGAAAATTAAGAGTGAGCACTCTTCCTGCTCTAGGTAAAGGAAGCACTTGGCCTATCACAACAACCTGGAGGAGGGCCAAGCAGATTCCAGGCCCCTCCCCCAGCACCATGAGCATCAGGAAATGCCACAGCTGTGTGAAGGCAATCAGCATCCGGATCATTGAAGCACTAAGACATTGAGGGCCTACGTGCGGAGGAGTACTCTGTGAAGAGGCCAGCGCAATGGATTTTAGAAGAAAAGGATGTGGCTGTGGTATGACACAGACTGCACTAGGCTCTCTGGACATAGAATTCCTGGTCCCCAGGAGCAAGCCAATGCAGTGATCTGACAGTTAGTCATCAGGAGTGGGCCCAACGTGTTCCGGGATGCCAGTTCCAATACAACATTTGCTGCTTCTGCTGACAGAAATATAAACCTATTAATTAAACATCTACCAGCAGTTGGCTCCTTCACTGTACTCTACTGGTCTCATTAATCTTACTCAGTGCAAAACAGGACCCTAGATAGGTCCAGCAGGAAGCCAACTGTCTGATTATTTAGCATCTGCTAAGACTGGACACACTGCCTTTGCTAAATATTAAACCCTGGCTAGGTACATAGATTAA